>JAEQBH010007254.1:0-99482 GCA_016808115.1 Tetrastigma voinierianum | reverse complement strand
TACAAAAATGAAAATAAGAGAACAGGTAAATGGCCATGAAATTCGATAAATCAAGTACAAAAGAATTCAAATAATTATATTTAGTGTTGGAAAATAAACATAGATATAGAAGAAAAATTGCCAGCAATATACAAAGAAATAAATTTATAATACATCAATATTCTGGAAACAAAAACGTAAATCAGTGGAAAAGGTATGTGACAACGAGCGCCACTACAAGGAGGACACAAGCAATCCCTTGATCAATCGTTTTGCCTGCATTTAATTAAAAAAAAAAAAAAAAATCTTTTATCAATTTCTATAAATCACATATAAATATTTCAAATATATATATATATATATATAAATTTAGGGCGAAATAGTGACATACCGTCGCTGAAGGGAGCTTCAGCAGCAGGAAGAGCCAGTCCCTGGCCTCCTGCTTCCTTCCAAACAGCGCCAACAGCAATCCAACGATGGGGAAAACGTAGAATCCTGACTGCGTTCATCGCCTACGATTCGTAATAATCCGAAATTTGAGAGTATTTTTTGGGAAGAAAAGATTTAGAGATGGTGAGAGATAGAGCAGAGAGGAAAGATGTGTTAAAATGGGGTTTTGAGGAGAGTGTGGAGAAGGGAATTATGGTTTATATATATAAATATTGGAGGGTGTAATTAAGAGGGTGTACGTGGTGGTGGTATGGTATCTTCCAGGAAAGAGAGTGTGAGCGAGTTGGAAAGGGAAAACCCGCAGGAAAAAGCTTTGATATTGAGACTGGGAGTGGTCCTGATTCCTGTGGACGGGCGGCTTATTGACAAAGTCTTCCAGCCCCTTCCCATCACCCCCTCGTGGCGTTTAAGTTTCGTTTCTCCGGAAGCTGTCAACTTCTTTTATTTATTTAATTTTCTTCCCTTACCTATAATAACGCCAGTTGGCCTGTCCACGAGGAGATTCTTCTTCCTCCTTCCTAACCCTCCTCACTCATGTCAACATAAGTTGCTTATCAAATTCAAACGTAGGGGTCTGGAATAAGGTCAAAAGAGGAATGCTATTCGTTTTTTGTTTTTGTTGGTGAAACCCATCTTTTAAATTTGAATTGTCTTCTTGTCAGAAAATAATAATAATAAAATTTTGAATGGTCTTTATTTGTAAGAGCCCCCATACATTTTCTCTTCTCCAAATCTATGTTTTAACCCTCTCTAAGCAGAGGCTGCAACTTAGTGGTTAACCTGACCCAACCCAATGATTTGGCGAGAAATGAAAGATAAACATAAATCATTAATCCACTAAAGTTTGATATCATGTAAATACCATGGAATAAGGTTTGATCTTATTCGCAAATATTCCGTTCCAAAAAAATAAATAATTGAGATTTTTTTTTTAGATTGGATGCAATTACTAATTCATGATCTTACATATACAGGATGAAAACTTCATTCTCGATTCTACGATAATTTTTATGAAAGTCTTTTATTTGCTTCTCTTTGATGAAAGTTTTATTTTCCCATAATGTATTCTAATTTTTGCCTAATTTTTCTTTTAACGATGGATTCAACCTCTAATAAAAAATATATATTTTGGTTATATTTCATCTTTTCAACAAATTTAATAATGAGCATAACTGGCCTATTGTTACGACGGAGAGAAGAACCTATGATTAGCTTTTTGGGAAATTTCCAAATGAACAAGTTCAATCAAATCTTACGATTTCTTGGCGTTTAGTTACTTTGAAATTTTATTTCTATCGAAGGTCGAATATGAAAATTTTGATGTATTTTAATCTTTAGTTTTTCGTTTTTCGGAAAATACGTTTGATCTTGAATTTAGTTTGAAAATATGTTTAGTTTCAGCCATTTGGTTGAATTTAATTCGAAAATAAGGAAAACGACACCTTGTTTTGGTCGTATAAAATGTTGAAAATAGTGGTCATTTCTTTGTTTTGAAAATTTGTTTTACGTCTTATTAAATGGCTAAGCGCGTTTCTTTGTTTCGAAAAGTTTGAATAGAGAAAGCAAAATTTTCTGCCTCTTAGCGAGTATTATTTGGTATATTGACTCTATATATTTCTCTATTTGGGCTAGAGTTAGTTATATAAGTAACCCGAACCAACTTTCAACTGCTTCGATTACTTTCCAGATAGGTTGATAATTAATGATCATTTTATAATTATTTAAACTTCAATCTATGGAAATATAATTTCATTTAATTGTTGCCCCTTATTGGATTACATGAGATTGTGCCTTCTTCAATGTATTTAATGTTTTTTTTCCTTGATTTGTATTTCATTAAATTAATTATTTTGTAATTCATATAAAGTTGACAAATAGTTTTATAATTTAATAAATTTTTTAACTCAACTCAACTGAGCCCAATTAACACGACCAACATAAAATCAGCTCGAGTTTTATAATTTCCATTCGAATTGAAAGTCAGATTGGGTTATATTTGGATTCATATATTTTTTGTTTGATTTGGAATTAACTCTCAACTCGATCCAATTCACCTGAGTAGCAACCCTACTCCTAAGTCGCTACGTCACACAGATTTTTTGTTTGGGTGATCAAAAACAAAAAATTGTGTAAATCCCCAGCTTCGTTTTCTTAAAACACAAATGAATAATATTTTTATCATTTTGATAAATTTACCCTCTAATATCATCTGAACTGAAACAACATGCTCAGGTTGTTCGAATATAATTTAACGATAGTTAGTCTGGTCATCTTCTTGTATCTTTTAAGACTTAGCATCATGCATGTTTGTTAAAATATAAGCTTATATTGGTTAATCGATATATATAGAAGTTGTGTTATAAGCTTTGAACTTGTCACCAGGATTTGTTGAATCTTCAACGCGATGATTAAATTAAGCCGAGTATAAAGCTGTGTTAGAAAGCTGCCCCAAACTTAACAACGTGAGTTGTTTAAACCTATATTTGATATCCTTCTTAGGATTTGTTCTAGATACCTGCTTGAGAACAAGCTTGGAAGAAGTTGGGTCTAAATTTGGGGATTGAATAACTTATTCTTCACAGTACATCCCTTATAGTTCTTCTTTTTTGGGTTTTAACAAAAAAAAGGTTAGATTTGCAATATTTTTTAGGTTTTAACATATTAAAAGGTAATTTTATCTGAAATAAGGATATTTTAATTATAAAACTACGAGATTAGTTTCTGAATAACTTTTATTTTATCCCTTTAAACCAATTCCTCATTTGTTTTTTTCACAAGCCCCAGATGGGCCTTGGTTTTTCCAGAACTCAGGTGTTAGCTCAGCTTTAGAACTCTGAAATGGGCCAGACCTAAAATTTGGGCCAGGAGGGCGTCGTCACTGTCTTGTCATCTACCAAAAAGCCTAAAATTTGTCCGGGAGGGCGTCATCACCGTCTTGTCATATTCCAAAACGCCGTAGTTTTGGGGCCAGGCCCAGGCCCAGGCCCCAGGCCAGGCAGCCTTAGCACCCAACTGGTAAATAAATCATTGGGGTGGGAGAACACTTGCGTGCCAGTGACAGAAAACGGCGACTGCAAGACCAAAAAGTAGCTGATTGCTGAGTCAGCTGCGCTTGCATGTGACAATAAAAACAACGTGGCATGCAGGTACAACCTGTTTGTTTTCCGCTTCGGATCAGGTAAATCTTTTAACCTCAGGGAATAAATACTTTAACGGTGATTATTGAGCATATCAACTGAAATAGCCCTCATAGTTATAAATATTTGGCACATATAAAATTATGTAGTTTTCATAAAATTGAAAATTAGATATAAAAAATTCTGAAGAGAACTAAAATTGCTCATATTTGATTACAAAAAAATGCTCATAGTTTACGATGAAGGGTTAATAGGTTGTAGTACAGATTTAACGATTTAAATGGTTTGAACTTTGAACTTTATCTTTTATCAAACCCGTTAAAATACAAAAGTTGACAAATGATCAGTTCTTATATAGGTGAACTTTTTTTTTTTTTACTTAATATTGTATAAAACTTTTGTTGTGATAGTTTTAATATGATTAAGTATTTTGATTTTTTTTTTCTAAAGAAATCAACGTTTTAAATTTTATCTAAATTTTGAGGTAATAAATTTTTAAATAAAAAATAAAAAATATATATTATTTTATTTAATTAATATGAAACGGATGATAAAAGTTTCAATTATATTATAAAATATATGATTTTTTTATATTTCGATATTAGTGTTTTCTTACTGAAAAACTGACTTAAAAATATTAAGGAAAACAAAATAAAATATTTTGGTCTTTTATATTTAATAAATAAAATTAATATTAAAAAATTAAAAATCAAACAAACTAAATACCGAAAGTTATTTTGCTTTCCATAAAAAGCTTAAAAACAAGTATATAAGTCAGTGATTTCATCACACACACACACATACACACACCCGTGTCATCTCATATTATTCACATAGAAACGCTTCGGTGAAGACTCAGATTTTCCCACGGAAAAATATAAAAGAAAAGAACTTTTATGGGAATCAGTCGCAAAGCCAGCATACCCAACTTTGCCCTTTTCTCTTTTTGATTCCTTTCCATTTCCATTCTGTATGTCTTTGTAGCCCAAAGATTCTTTTCTTTTCTTTTCAAAATCTTTTTCTCTCTCACCCAGCAAACAACAAAGAGAAAGAAGAGGACGAAAAAATCGAAAAGATCAAAAATGTGTCAACCGGGAATTCCTGAAGTGAGTCCACGAGTCACCAGAGCTGGCAGCACAAGAGATGGCTTCTTTTGCAGCTGTCAGCAATGGTGGCGGACAGTACTGTGAACAGAGATGCAGCGGCGGCGGCGGCGCGGCGGCGGAGGTGGGAGGAGGACGGAGAAGCAGTACTGTATGTTCGCCGACAGAAGCATCAGGGTCGTTCCGGTGCAGGCTGCATCGCGCTGGGTTTCGAGGAAAAGACGAAACCTAGTCATTAATTAATGATACGTCTACGTGTTGTAAGTATTCCAGGGGAAAAAACGTGAGACAAATGTGTTCTCTGTTTCTCAGTTTCTCTAATCGTATCGCTTCTTCTCATGAATTGAATGATCTTAATGGTAAAGTTCACTCGTGCGTATTCATATGGTGTTTGTCTCCTACCTCTCAAAAAGCGTTTCTTTTTTTTTTTTTTTCTGTAATCTTTCCGCGTAAAGATGAATGAATGGGGAAAAATTATAAGCCAGAAGATAAGGGAAGTAGAACAAATTACCTTTGTTCTTCCACTAATTAGGATTCGTCTTTTCTTTTCTCTCTTTTAATTGAACGGGCGGAAAGTTGTTCGGGATTGGGATTGAGAGATACCCAAGTTAGAACACATTGCGTGGCTAGGCTGGCTTGGCGGGACAAGGTGAACCAATGGCCTTGGTGTTTGGATATCTGTCTAATTTGGTCTTTAATATTTTTTTTGGGTCCACCATTGTTTTTAAAGTTAATTTCTTTGCTCAAAATGTCAATGTCGTCAATGATGTTAACATATGAACAAACAGGCCGTTAATTTGCTGATGTGGCATGCATCCTTCATGGCCTTTTTAGCTATGTGATACCTTTACTCAATTCTTTAGGCAAGGCAAAAAAGCCCTCATCCTCTCGGACTGAAACCGGCTCTACACTTTGAATTATCACAAATCTGACAACTAGATGCTTCGAGAGAGGGTGTTCATTGAGTGAACGTGCTGATCACCAAAACAAACAGAGCTTTGCCGAGTCAGAGCTCTACAGTACAAAACACGTAATCGATCTCGTAAAGAAATCTGGGAGCACCCTTTCATATCATAGATTTAGAGCTCCCCATTTTCGGAGCAAATTCAAGAACTGCAGAGCTTTAGAGCCAATACGCTTAGAAAACAAAGATAAAAGAAAAATGCCCAAAAAGAGACTTGTATCAACTACTAAACCCAACAATTTCTAAGTACAAATTCAAACCCCAAACTTAACAAGATATCCGACAATTGAATCCTCCTTAAAAACTTGAACAAACCCAAACATCAATTCTTGCAAAAACAAATTCAGACCCATAAAAGAATTTGTAAAAAAGCAACCTAGAAATTGGAAAAATTCAAACCCTAAACCAACAAAATCTCCAACAGTTGAATCATCGACAATAACCAAGGAACAAACCTAGAGAACACAAAACTTGCAAAAACAAATTTAGACCTAGAAAAGGATTCGGAAAAAGAAAACAAACCAAAAACTGGAAAAATTCAAACCTTAAAACCCAACAAAATCTCCAACAATTAAATCCTTGACAACAACTTAAACAAACCATAAACACCAAAACTTGAAAAAACAAATTCAGACCTAGAAAAGGGTTCAGAAAAATAAAACAACCCAAAGTGGAAAAATTCTGCAAAACCAGAAAATACAACGGCTGAATTCTCGACAACGACTTGAACAAACTCAGAAACAAAACACAAAAACAAATTCAGACCCGAAAAGGATTTGGAAAAAGAAAACAACCCATAGACTAGAAACAATGTGGGGACGAAAAGAGAAATAGAGGGACAATTTTCACATTTTATAATATACAGAGGAATAAAGATACAAGAAGGAGAGAATACTTGAGTCACTTGTTGTAGAAAAATTAAAAAAAAAGCACTAAGATGATCGATAGGGATGAGGGCATTTTTGTATTTGGATCACGTGTAAAAATGTCATGCATAAAGCTAAAAACGCACGTGAGAATCATACGTCTGTAAAGTTAATGCCTATCGACCAAAGTTAGCAGCCTGATTTATTATGTTGCGTTGTTGTGATGAAGGACATTTTTGAGTTCTGAGAATAAAGCTTTAAAGACCGGTGGTGAATGCAAAAAATATTTAAAGTGAGTTAGACGTATAATGCATGAGACATTTTTGCACCTTATCTCCTCTCGCTTGATTGTAGAGTTTTTGTGAGTATTACTCTTTGCCCCACTAAGGAATTATCTTAAATAATTATATGGTAGAAAAATTTATCCGTTCACAATTCGATGGTAAGACACTGTTCAATCCATGTCGTATATGTATAATTTATTTATTTATTTATTTTTAAATTAGAATATATAATTAAAAATAAAAAAATATTTATTTTTAGAATGATGTTTAAATATATAAATATATTAAAATGAAAGAAAGAAATCATTTTAGTTGTCTTATGTAATATAAAAGGACATATATTGATGATATAATTTATGTTTTCGTAAAATCTCATCAACAAATATGTTGCATAGTGATGCAGGCCACTTTCTTGAACCTTAATTTCTTGGTCCGTCAGGAACCTATTGTTTATGAAATTTGCTCATAAATAGTGTCACTGATCACACATCGACAAAAGGGATTAAGGACATGGGAAGGGCTCCTGCGGTAAGGGCAAACACTCAAAGTGGTGATGTGTCAAGGGACTAGCGCGTGGAGAAATATTGCCCAGGCAAATCAGCCTCATTCGATTCGATTCTTGCATTGTTCGGTTTTTTAGAATCGTGGGGTATTACAGCGGTCGTGTATATCTGAAAGGCGTTTTAAATGCGTATAAGTAATCGGATTAATGCCGTTGGATCAGGATGAATCGTAAAAATAATAAGCTCTACTGCGTAATATAATTACGTTATCAAAAATTGGCGAGTTGAGCAGTTTACAAACGGTTTAAATGACAGGAAAGAACCGGGCAGAAGAAGCCACCGGTCACTGGTCGACTAATGAACCAGCCAGTCCGGATTCAAAGTCTACCAATAAGCCTGAAACGTGGCCAAGATTTCCAGAAAAAATAAAATTAAGATAAATAAAGAATCATGGAGTGGCCACGTGTTTCAGGTATTCTGTTTCTTTCTAACTTTCCTTTTGAGTAATTCTACCAGCGAATCTGTTCCATGCTTAGTTTTTTTTTTTTTTAATAATATTAAAAAATTTAAATAGGTTAAACTGAGTTTCATGGTGGCTGACTCATAAATCTTCACCTTCACAGATATGGTAAACTAAATGCTTCCAAGTAAAAACATGCAAACTGTTTTCTTTATTAAAAAAGGAAAAACAAAATAACTTGTTTGTTTCCGGGGCAAAAGTGTAAAAAAAAAACCTATAGGTTTTTACGAAAGTACAAATAACACTCTTAAGCTTTTTTTTGGGCCCCATACACAGCTCAAAAAGGTCATTGTTATTAGATCCGTTTAGCGTTGATGTGATACTGTGAGACCTACACTCTCTCTCATCACCCATTTGACATGACACTATGAACCCACTTTCTCTCTCCTATCTCTTCACTCTCATTCCCCTGATATGCTCTTCAACTAACCAGGAAAAAAAGAAGACGCCACCACCACAATGGTGGAGGCCAACAGCGGATGCTGTAGCTTCATCTTCACTCTCGGCCTCACCGCCCTCTTCATGTGGCTCTGCCTCCACACCTCCAACCCCACCTGCTCGATTCAGGACTTCTAAATGTCGTTGTTGAACAAACCCCCTTAACCATCCTACTCGTCGCATCGACAAACTTTGACTCACAGGAGGTTGAAGAATCCGATGAACATTTGTCCAACATTTATGTTATTTATGGGATGATTTTTCTGGGTCCATTCTTCTTATATTTTGTCTCATTTTGTAATCTCATATTGGTTAAAAATGAGATTTGTTTCCACCACTTAACCTATAAAAAGGTATTTGATGCTTTGTAATAATTGCACATCTTTCCAAATTTACTTTAGGGTATTTGTGGTATTACCTAATTACATAGGTATTTAATTTTTTAATTTCCATTCACTAGGAAATTGATTTATGCTCCCCTAAGTTTTAATTCTCTTTTATTAGAGGCAGTTGTTTGTTGGCGTCCGAGGACGTAGGTATTTATATCGAACTTCATTAAATTCTTTATTTTCTCTTTCTTTTTTGCCTTTAGTTATTCTACTTGTTGTATTATTTGATGCGTTGGCACAACAATTGGTATCAGAGCTTTGGGTTCTTTTGAAGTTATAAGTATGTTTGTGGTTCTGGCGTCTTTACGTCTTCAGCAATATGAAATTTGTCGTACGAAGTATTGATAGTTGAAATATGTTCAAGTGAAGTTATAAGTATGTTTTATGGTTGCAGCGTAACCCGATCTTTCACATTAGAAATTTGTCCTTGAACTGTTGACAATTGAATTCCATTCAAGAGAAGCTCCATTGTTTGAAATATCTGTGGAAGTTGTCTAAGGAGATAGGTATTTTTACACCATTTTGACCAATCCAACCTTTCATAGGAACTTTTGTTCTATCTAAGGAGATTGGTTCTAAGTGGGATTATGGTCGTTAATTTAATATTTCTTAGGAGCTATCCTAGTATTCGTAAGCGTAGTTGTGTGGAAAGATAACATAATTTGGGTTAATGTAATAACAAATGCAAAGTCAATGTTGAAAATTTTGATGGTAAAATAATTTTGGCTTATGGCATAGTGATGAAATTGGAGAAAAAAAAAAGTGACATTAAAAGTAATCTAGGAAAAGATGAGTATGACTTTTGTCTTGAGAAGGGACATTGGAAGAAAAATTATCCTAAGTTGAAAAGGAAAGATAAGGGCGAGTCTATTTTTGATGCGTGTGTTATTAAGCGTGGTGGTGATTCTAGTGATTCTGAGTTATATTTAGTTGGTCATCAAACTACTAGTTTTGATGAATGGATTTTGGATCTGGGTTGTACCTATCATATGTGTTCACATAAGGAATGGTTTTTTAATTTTGAAGAAGTTGATGGTGGAACTATTTATATGAGTGGTGGGTGATGTTAGCTATATCAACTGGGATGGGTTCCGATCCGATTAAGAGGAATCATGATGGATCAATTAGAGCTACGACGGATGTTAGGTATGTCGAAGTTGAAAAAGAATCTCGTCTCTTTAGGGCTAAATGCAAAGGCCTAGTCGCGATTGATCGAGATGGTATACGAATCATTCAGGCGTTCTTTTAGTTATAGAAAGACACAATAAGAAATAAAAATTTATTACTATAATGGTGATCACAGTGTTTTGGGTGTGGCCATGGTTTCTAGTAGTGATGAAGATTAAAATATTACTAGTTTGTGGTATAAACATTTGGGGCCTGCAATTGGAGTAGTGAGCATGTATATGCATGGTCATGGTAAAGGACAATGGAAGGCAGTGAAATGGATTCTACGATACTTATTGAAAATCGTAAATGTTGGCTTAGTCTTTGAGTGGGATAATACATGTGATCAGTATGCTATTGGTTTTGTTAATTCAAATTGTGCTGGTGACTTGGATAAACGACGATCGACAACCGATTATGTGTTTACTCTTTCAGGACCACTAATAAGTTGGAAGTCTACTTTACAATCTCAGTTCATTTTGTCTCTTATTGAAGCAAAGTACATGGCATTGATTGAGGCGTAAAAGGCTATTTGGTTAAGAGGACTCTTTGGATAGGTGGGGATTGGTCGAGCAATATTGGCCCCAAATTGACGATTAGTGCTATTTGTTTAGCAAAATCCCGGTGTTCCATGTTAAATGCAGCGTATTGATGTTCGCTATCAGTTTGTGAAGGAGATTATTAGTGAATGACAAATCTTACTTCAGAAGATTGAGCCTACCAAGAATCCTGTAGATATATTGACTAAGGTGGTGATAGTGGTCAAATGCAATCATTGTTTGATTTGATCAACTTTACGAAAGTTTGATTATGTCGTTGAGCGCATTTGGAGGCGTTAGAAAAAACTTGTCGAAAGTTTCCGATGTGGGATTGGCGTATTATCGATGTGGAATTTGTTATATTTTTGTTTCGTTTGCGATCCTATATCGGTTAAAAATGGAATTTGCTTCCACTTGTTAGCCTATAAAAGGACATTTGATGCTTTGTAATAATTGCACCTTTTTCCCATCTATTTTAGGGTATTCGTGGTACTACCCAATTACTTGGGTATTTATTTTTTAGCTCAATTTTTTAAGAAATTGATTTATGACCCTAAGTTTGAAATTCTCTTTGATTAGTAAAAAGTTCTTCGTTAGTGTAGATGGCGTGATTTATCTAAGCGCCGTTAAATTCTTTTGTTTTTCATTTTTTTTACATTTAGTTGATACATGACTAAGATATTTGATGCATTGGCACAACACATTCTTTTTCTACCCGTATGTTTTTTCAGCCTTCATTTTTCTAGTTTTGGGTGATTAGTAGCCTTAATTTTTCTCGCTGTTGAAGTATGTTGGCCGAATTTAGTTCATTTATGGTTCGGATTTTTGCAATTTTCTGCCTATTTTTTTGTTAATGTTTTATACTAATTTAATATATTTTTTTGGGTGTCGGTGGGGTTTTTTTTTGTTTTGGCCCTTCAGTGAGTGATGGGATTTGTGATTTTCTGTGACACTTCGTTTGGTTGCCGGGGAAAGAGAGGACAATTATGAGAAACTATGGAACTATACCATTGGTTTGGGAGAGAGAAATGGGGGGGTTGCAGGGTTTTAAAATCTAGACAAGTAATTCATGTGATTTATGTGATTCAAAGGAAGTTTAACCAGTCTCCTCTCTTTCTTTCTCTTTCTCCTCCTCTCTCTGTTTCATTTTAATCCCAAATGAAAAATAAAAAATACACCATAAATATGAGATTCTATGGATTATAGAGTTTGATTTTTCATTAATTCCACGACAAAATCCAATTTCAATAGGGAAAAGTGGATCAAATGAGGCAGTGGATCACATGATATCTGATATTAGCTAGAAGAGAAACATAGTCAAGAGTAAACAATTTCTACGGAAGAAAAAGGAAGAAGAACAAAAAAAGATGTCGTGGCAAACACATGTAAATGATCATATCTTGTGTGACACTGAATGCAATTGTCTCGACTGCCATCACTGACACGATGGCACCGTCTGGCCAGAGGCAGAGACCTTCCCTCATATTCTCCAGCTCATCTTCTTTTATCCTTCTTTCTATTTACCTCGTTTCAATTGTTGATTTCATTTTAAAATTGAAATTATATTTCTTAAATTTTAGTTTTTGATCGGTTTTCTATTATTGGGTGTCTTTAGTTTTTGTTCTGGGCTGATAGTAGGAGAGAGGGGAGAAGAGGGAGAAACATAGAGATAGGAGATAGGAGGAGATAAGAGTGTGGGGGTCCACGTGCCACACAAGCCACTAACGATGGGAGTAAACATTGTTCATTGATGTGGCAATGACAAGGAAACTATACAAGCTTACAGGAAGATGTAAAGGAGTTTATGGAGTCGAAATAAATGATGTTAGTTGTACTTTTGTGAAAACCTGAGGGTTTTGCCACCTTTGCCTTTGTTTTTTGAAGGAACATTTAATTATTCTTATATGTTTTATAAAGACATTTTTAAAGAAAATGATTGTGCATAAATGAACATTTAAAATAATGTACTTATTTTTAAGAATTATTTTAAAACATAAAAAGTTAAGTTAAAAATTCTAAAACAGGATTTCATTTAGAAAAAAAGCATCAAATTTATTTCTAAAGTTTTTTTTTAATAAAGGATAATGTAACATTCCACAATTATATCATTATTAGTTTATTGCGGTTTAGTGGTATAATAAAAATTACAGGTATATTTTGAAATTTAAGTGTTAGGGTAAAATGATAATTTGTAAAGTAAAGACTTAAGAGTAAGAGGTAGCAATTTGAGCAGACGTGTGCGGCCAACTTGACGCCGAAATTAGGGCGGGTTAGACTCTAAATTATAATGGCACGAAAATTGGGTAAATTTATACGGCCCGATTGTGTGGTCAACCATCACCGGATCGGGCTGACCCGGTTGTTTTCAGGCTAGCTCGGTTTGCCAAAGTAAAATAAAAGAAAAAAAAAAAACTTTTCTACTTTACTTATCCAAAATTCATATTTCCAAACCCTAACTTCCTTTTGGTGTTTGAAAAATCTCTAGCCTCTTCTCAGCCTTCTCAATTATCGAGTTCTTTGGCAACCAGACTAATCGTTGGCCTCGGCGGACAAACTCCTCGGCGGCAGTCTCGAGCATTTTCCTGTCATCTCCTTCATTTGGTCTAGTGATCCTCTTCCTCTATATTTGTTTTCCTCACTTAATTGTTTTTCTAGGTAAAAAATCATCACTTTGCTTCAAACTCTTTTTCTCCTTTGATCTTTTTGTGAAACATAAATCTTAATCTTATAATGCTTTCATTTCATTTCTGATACTAGAAATGGGTAGCTTACAAAACTCGTCGACTTCATCTTCAAGGGCGGTTGGGCCGAACCCACTGGAAACGAAGGTTATGTTGGTTTTAAGATTTACGAGGTAGAATTGATAAATTGTTAGTTTTAAGTGTTGCCATGTTGGTTGGTTCATGCAATGAGTTAGGGAATGTTTGGTTAAAGCATCTCCAGCAGTGGAGTAAAAGCAAAAAAATAGATGCTCAAAAAAAAAACCCCTGCTCAACCCAGGTGAAGCAATCGGCAAGCGAGGTGGCTTATGAACGGTTAACCCCAATGATATTTTGGCAAATATTGCTTTGTCACTTATTTTAATAATGGTATATGATGGAAATTTCATTTTGGGTATAAGTGATATAGATGAATGAAGGTATATGATGTAATTATTAAATAAGATAAAGGAGTAAAATTGGAATAGGATAAGTACAAGTTTTTAGATGCTGCTATTGGGCTCCCATAGCGGCATAGCTTTAAGCTAAATCTCAAAAAATTGATTTTTGGAGCAAAATATAGCTTTAGATGCTGGTCTTTTTTGCTAACTGTTGGAGATGCTCTTAGTGTTATTGAAAACAAGTTTCATGTTTTTAAGAACAAAAAAAAGAACCCAGGCACACTCTTGTTCTCCACTGTTCTTGTTGTTTCGAGAATACAAACCTTTTTGTTTTTAAAAGTTTTCGAACCAAATGTTCCTATCACGGTGCGATTGGCATAATGTGAAGAGAAGTTGTGTCGGTGTTAAGGGGACTATTAAACTACATGATACGATGATCATGGGTCTTCCCTGATGAAATATTTTATGTTTTAAAGGGATTTGTGGACTATATTGGATGGTAAGTGTTGGATTGAAAATTTTGACTTCATCCAAGGTGAATATGAAAATTTTCAATGTATAGAATCTTTAGTTTCATTTCGGAAAATACGTTTAAATTACTTGAATTTGGTTGAAAATACGTTTTATTTTCAGCCCCATTTAGTTGAATTTGGTTGAATTTGGTCGACAAAGGAAAACGGCTTTACTGTTTTGATTCATATATAAAATGTGAAAAGCATGAATTCATTTTCTTTGTTTTCAAAATTTGTTTCGTCTTATTCTCGTAACTAAACGCGTTTTTATTGTTTTTCGAAAAGGAGTTGAATAGAGAAAAGCGAGAAAATTTTCTACATTAAACGGTCTAACCTTTTAATTGCTTAAAGTGGAGATGTTATTTTAGGGCTTTATGTTTTGTATTACCTCATGAACTTGATTGGAAGTTTGAGAACTAGCTAACAAGACTTGCTAACAGGTAGTGGGGATTGTACTTACTGTGGTTGTAACTTGTATAAACTATGACTCGTCATAGGAGGTTCTGATTTTAGGTATGCTGGAGATTCTTTCACCTTGCTTGGTGGTGACTAATCCCCTCTTAAGGATTACTTTTGGCATTTTCGAGACCTGGAAGTGAGCATGTAGTTTCCAGATTCTTTAGTTTAACTTTTTCCGAATTGATGATTAACATGTCTTTTCTGACCTTCTACATAGCTTACGACCAGTAAAAGCAATGTTTGCCACCTTCTAGACTAAGTAAGTTGGTTGATTTTTTTCCACATTGTGGTTTTTCGGTTGAATTCAATTTTAGGGCATTTATGTGATTGTGTGCGGATCACGAAATATTTTTATTTTTTGGAGTCGATCAATATATAACTAATAACAAAAGAAATTTGGAGCAGGCTAGAGAGCCTAAATGAAAAATCTGCTGACTTTGAGAGAAAGGTTTATGCGAGCATGATTGTTATTAGGAGGTGTGCTTTACTTGTTACCTTATATTTGTAATTACTTGATTACATGGCCTTTTTTCTGCAATCTAAAATTTACTCTAGTTCATAACTCAATTCAATGTATATGCTATATGGAAATTATTGAATAATTTATCTGGAAATTATTGAATAATTTATCTAGAAATTAGTTGGCATAAGAAACTTTGTTGCGATGTAGAGCGAAGCTAGCTGCATTGGTGAAAGCGATTTAGATCTTTCATGGTGGTTGTACAGCGTTGTGTGCTATCGATTGGCTATTTATAGCCAAGTTTGTTACATATCTAAATACCTTTTATTCTTCAATTATTTGCAATTAAGCTCATGAGAGAATGACTAGAAATTTATTTTGAACTAATGGGCACATTTTCTCAAGTACTTTGCAAACTCATATCTCGGCTTTTACTACTTGTAGATGGTGCCCATGCTGCTTCCTGTGAAGAAATGGCTGCAGCTATGTCCAGTGCAGAAACTGCTTGCTTATAAAGGGCTTAAAAAATGTAATAGAGCAAGTTGCATGTTCTCCACCATATCCGTCTTTTACCCTCAGATATGTAGCATTAGCATGGTGGTTCCTCGCATTTTGTGTGTGTGTTTTCTCCAAATCCGTTCTTTATGTTCTACATTTATTTCTACCCTACCATTTCTTATTTTCATGCTTGAATCTTCTTCTTTTCATTCAGCGTCACATAGTCCTTCACATTTATTTGGTGCTCTTTTGTTTTTCATTCTTATGTAAGATATTTTATTATGGTAAAATTCTTGTGCAGGTGGATCGATTGCTGCTCGGTGACGAAGGCAACAGATTATCGCTTTACTGATGATGGAATTGCTCCGACCATCAACCAACAGCGCACACTAGGTATATCAACATACTTGGAACTGAAATACGAAATTAATATTTTCCAATCTTGAGGATTCTTGGAAGTGGATGGGACTCTGAAAACCCTCCCGATCCAATGGTTCTATTTTATTGCTTAAACATTTGTAGCAACTCAATTTTGTTCTCGTAGCATTGAAATAGATTAAATCCTTAAAAAGATCTAGGCATTTGTGTTTCATCTTCTTTCTATTTATTTTTATTTGGAGATGGCTCCATTTTACAGGAAGAATCTGTATCAGAAACTCGTATAGTTGTTTTGTTTTCATTGATTAATACTAGGGCAAACATATCATATGGACATATGGAGCAAAAAAAATAGAATACAAGGCAATGGGCATTATTTGCAAGAGATGAGAAATCAGCTTGTACACCTGAAATGAAACAAATAATAGAGAAGGAAAGTAATTTATTAAATAAAATAATTTCACATTTTTCACACATAAGTTGGTGCCAGTTGGTCCAACAGCCCCGATATAGAGCGTGAGGCGGCCCGACAAAATAACACGACCAGTTTTAAATCAAGCTTCGGCACGGTCAGGCCCGATTATTCAACAATGGTGTGGGCGTCCATGCGTCGGCCTTGCCCGACTCTACTTAAGATACATAAGTTAAAGATTATATGTTCAGTGAATAATGATAGTTGATTTGTAAATGAAGAAGATGAAGGACTACTTGTGAAAAGTGGGGAAAATGGGGCAAATTACGACAGAGAATAATTGGTTTTTGAAGATAATTCTCATTTTGGCTAAGGAGGCTAGAGGAGCATACGGTTGAGAAGAAGAAGCCGCACGTTTGCTTGTTCTCTGTTTGTTCAAAAGGATCTAGCCTAGTTCAAGTAAAGAAGAAAGAAAGAAAGGGGCTAGGTGGACACCCAAGAAGAAGATCAAGGTTAGAAAACGATCATAACTCTTCTTTTGGTGATGTTTGTGTAAGGAAAACTCTAACTCATTATAAAGGTGGGTTTTGTTGGTTTAAGTCAGTTTTGTGGTTTGTTTTTGAATGGGTTTTATTTTGGAAGGAAGTTTTCTAGTGAAAGAGGGCAAAAGGCCATAATTTTTGTACAAGCCCGATCTCGCTTTGCCTGGAGAGGCAGAGCCTTAGAAAATCCCGATTTTGCCTCCCTCTCCCTTCGCCAGGCGAACCTGTAGTCTTGTTTTGTTTCTTTATTACATTCAATTAAGTATGTTAATTGGAATAATGTAGGATCTAACAAATAAATGAAATGGTATGTACTGTATGCAAGTTATATGTAAATGTTCTTGCAGCAGCGAATCATATTTCTCCAGGCAAACTTTGTTTCTTATATTTGCGTGTGTTATCCTTTACAAGAATGTGAGTAAGAAGAAGATAACAATTTCCCAAAAAACACGCCTGTTAGCCTTATTTGCTTAAGACCGAAATAGTGAATGAATAGGCGCCTCTTACTTATTAATTGGCATTCTCTGTTTAGTGTTTCGTACTCTACGATTAGTGTGACGATATCTACTCTACATCGGTCTCTGACATCTTGTGTGTAATGAAACCATCTGTATGTGGAGATACATGGCATTATTCTTAGAAGCACCTCTGGTATTAAGATAAATTTATCACATGCAGATTTTATTGTCTTATGTCCCTCTCATTTATTATTTCGATCCATACATGCAAACATTTATATGATGAAGTCCCTGAATAATCGATATATGGAAATGATATCCCCAAATCACAAATAGTGTTTGTTCTGTAATGTACTTACAAGGTGCGCTCCTTGCCTGAATTTATTTCAACATATACAGGATATTAAGTATTCTAATATGCAAATTATGTTATATGTATATTGTAATTGAGGACCACTATAGGTGATCATATATGTCATCTGTTTTCCCACTAAGCTATAAGATTCACACGAGTGTTTCATCCTTGAAGTACTGAAAAGGTTGTTAGAGACATCACGTCGCCAGACAACACAACAGTAAGGTCTTTTGGTATGGGTCTTTGATTTTGTTTTGTAATGTGATATGAAATATTGTAATTGTGGAACTTGTGTAAGTACAAATAAATGAGACTCAATATAAAGACATTTAAATACCACTCTGATTGTAGTATTACAAGTTTTATCTAATATGTGTATTTATATTTTAGAAATGGATCTGTAATAGAAAGATCAGAATAAAAGTTGAGATCTGTATAATGCGTCCCCTCAGCATCACGGCTAGGGGATGGGGCGTTAAAAAGATAACCTAAAATGAACAACTGAAAACTTACTTTTAAAATGGAAAAGAAGTAAAGCAAACAATCTTTTAAAAACATAAATGCCCTTTAGAGATATAGTTATAATGTGAGGATTGAACAAAATGGACCTTTAGTGTATTTAGGTTTAAAAAAAATTTACACTAAAATAATTTGGATAAATTAATGTCTAAACTAGTGTGTAAATAGTAGTGTATAAACAAAAAAATTTTTAAGTTAATGTATAGTCATTAGCGTAATTGACTTTAAAAAAAATCAATGTCATAATTACTGATTGCAGTATTACAAATATTTTGAAAACTTTTTAAGTTAATGTCACATTTACTGACTACAACATTATTGTTCACGCATTAGTTTTGGTATTATTTTAATTTAAGCCCATTTTTAATAATTTAAAAAAAACTAAATATGTCAAAAAAATAAACAAAACGTCATAGTCATTTGTAGAGATTATTATACAACAAATATTCATAGGTTATCTTTTTAATCAACTTCTCTTTGACAAAGACATTGCTAAGGCTTCCAAATCCTTAACTATTTTCTAAAATGATTCTGATTTTTTTTGAAAAATTGAAAAATAAATTTAAAATGATTTTCTAAAACAATAAATTTATTTTAAAATTAAAATGTTTCGACTTATTTCTAATATTTTTATAAATGTTATAAATATAAAAGTATGGACATTAGTAAATAGATTCATGAATGTGGAAAAAACCCTTCAATCTTGGGAAGGTTCATGTTTCATCCAATGAACCTTGAAGATTCATCCGACGTACCTTGAAGATTCATCCGACATACCTTGAAGATTCGTGTATCATTCGTTGATGTATCTTGAAGTTCGTAATTCATTTGATGTACCAAAAAGATTCGTGAACCTGTAGATAATGGTCATTATGGTTGTTTTATGGTAACCATTATGAAGGGCCTTTTAACTTTCTTAGATAATGGTCATTATGGTTGCTTTATGGTGACATTATGAAGGACTTTTAACTTTCTAGATACATGAACCAAAAGCCTATAAAAGGGTCTCATTTACGCCTTGTAATAGTATCCAAAAAATACAATTCTCTCATCCATATTTTTTTCTTTCTTCCTCTAATATCTCCATCAAGTTTCTTTATTTTACAATACGTTATCAACACGAGTGCTCTATCACCCGGTGAACGAAGCCAATAGTGATGATTTACTGTATCTATGTTTAAATTTGATTTATCTATGTTTTCATTTTAATAATTATAGACTTTTGAAAATGTCTGATATTCCTAGGAGAAAATTTGTTGAAGGAAAAAACACCTTACTAGATGTGAGTAATTACTTAACAGGCTTTGATGTTGAAATCCACCTCACCTCCTCCGACTTAAGTGAGCTATTGTCTGAATTTTGAATCGACTTTTTCCCCGAGGCAAAGCGTTATATCTTATTGAAAAGATCCTTATTTTATGGCAATCACTGAAGGATCACCTGCATCAACAAACAAACATAATCTTCCCTCCAAGCACAATAAGGTGGTTGAACTTATGATTCAGGTGCTAAATATGATGGAATATAACTGACTCTACACCGCATTGTCTCTGATTGAAGCTTTATGTGAACATTACGGATCTTGAATTGATAGAAAAGACACTATCAACTTTTCATGCTAGTAATCTTGTACTATAGCAGCAGTGTAGGGCCAAGAACTATGCTATGCATTTTGAACTAATTTCTGCATTATTGGTGGCAGAAAAACATAACCAACTATTGATGAAAATCATAATGAAAAGGTCAGGTGGGTTTTGCATGGAGCCGAAAAAATTCTAATTTTTTGAAAAATGGTAAAATGATCATTTCGGTCAAAATCCGGAATTTTTCTAGATCTCGGATGACGAAACAAACTTCACCATTTGAATCGTCTTACAAAATATAGCTACCACGTCGAATTTCGTGTTAAGAGCGATCGGAATTTCCGTTTCAAGCGGCGAGGGTCAGGGACAATTTATTACATTTTGAGTGATTCAAGAGGTGCCACGTATCATGTGCAAAATTAGTCAAACATGAGCTCAAGTGTGGGCCATGGGTGGACACATGGCATGATACCATTTGATGAAAATCCCAAAGTAGAGGGATAAGTGAATAAGGAAATCCTATGAGTCAATAGTAGGTTGACATGTGGCAAGAGAAAAGACAGTTCTCTTGACCCATCCTTGACCAACCAGTTTGGGAGAGGAGATAGCAAACAGTGAAGAGGAGAGAGAAAAGAGAGGGATTTTAGAGAGAGAAGCTCTACCTTCTCTCTAAAATTCTCGACAATCGATCATCCGAATCTCGTGAGCTAAGAACGAAGTTGCTCCCCACGGCCAAGAGCTGCAGTGGAGTACGAGGTTTTGTGGAGTTTCGACAAACTCCGGAAGGTAGGGGTTTTCTCCTACTTGGTTATTTCTTGTTTAAAAGTCATGACAATGGTTTTGGGTGTTGTGAGATCGAGAAGGGCCACGAATTTCAGTTCCAAGAAATGGAACCGATGCATGATGAGTATCCATGGGCTGACCACGGGGCGATGTGGGAGGCTGTTAAACTTGATCCGTTGCTGTTGAATTTGAAAATGTCCATGTGAATTTAGCGAATTGGGATGCTTGGATTGTGTGGAAAATGATATGTTGATGCATGTTAAATTAATGTGTTAACATGAGTGGTTGAATTATATGAAATATAATTGTCTATGAACCATAGGAATTGATTATATGAATTGGCATCATTGCATTCGTATGCCTTGGTGGCTTGTCGTGTTAAGAAATCGAATTGTGTGGGTGCACGGTATGGTTGTGCACTCTTGGTGAATATGGAGTTGAGATTTTTTCTTTGGGACTAAATGCAATAGGAGCTGAGTTCAAATTATAAAATGAGAAATAACCCCCAATGTGTGTTGGGCGTCCTTGGAACTCAGTGTAGAGGCCCATGGTATTATCGAAAGGTTGCATGGGTGTGAGAGACCGCGGTACTATCACGAAAAGTTACGTATGAGTGTTGAGGCGCTGCTTGATTAGTAATCGAGAAAAGTTTTGTTGCCTAAGAGAAAGCAGTGGCGGTCGTATTCATCGGCTTAGACTTAGAGTTGAGTGATAGGAGTCGGGATTGACTCGAGATGGTTACCCATTGTAAAATTGCATTAGGTGGTGGTGGTAGTCAAGGCTCGGTATATGGGTGTTATTGGCATTACCAGTGACGATTGCCACACTTGGCATAGGCATGTGTGAGGGAGTCGGTGAGTGACTCGGGATATGGGTATGGAAAACATTTCATGCATAATATAGATCATTCCATGTGTGAATTGTAAATTGTATGGAATGTGGATGTTTGTGTTGTACCATTGTATGTGCATTTTAGTTGGGGAGTAACCCATGTAGGAAAATATCACTATTGGGCATTGCTCACCCCGTCGTGGGATCCCCCTTTCAGGTACAGGGAGTGTTCGGGAAGACGGCGCTCGTTAGAGGCCGCTTTTGAGAAGAAAGCCGACATGTGACTTTGATTACGTTTTTGTAAAACATGTATGAAATATTACAATTGAAACATGTTTGTATTAAGAGTGATGTAACAACTCTTGAAACTATTATAATATAGTTGGATATATTTTGGTGAGTATGATGTGTAGGTCAATGTGGCTATTTTTACTCATGTACAGGTCTAATGATATGAGACACGGGTTTCCGCGAGGTTGCGGTGAGTGATGGGACCGAGGATTCGGGGCATCAGCGGTTCCTAGACGATTACTGAAGCACATGCTATCAATTCCACCCGGAAATGATGGTAGGCGTGGAAAAGGGAGGTCGAATTCGAGTGGGAGACGAGTCAAGAAAATGCAGTTGGCTGATATGGAGTGGTCGAGGAAGGGGTAATCATAATATTGATCGGTATCGGGGCCATGGAAGAGGATGAACAATGCTAAACCTCCTCAAAATCCAAGTTCAACTCATAAAATTATAAATCATAAGCAAGTTTGTTACAAGTGTGGATGTGATGGCCATTGATCTTGCACATGTTGCACACCTAAACACTTAGTTGAGGCATATCAAAGAATGCAAAAGGACAAAAAGGGGAGGCTCCTCAAGGTGAGTCACATCATGTTTGTCTGCTTGAAGCAAACATAACCCTGAATGTTGATAATGATGATTCTTGAAATTTGATGGAAGATTTTGAGAGATATTAGTGTCATTATTTTATATTTTCAATCAAACAATTTGCTTTCATAAGTTTGTTCTACATTTGTTTTTTTTTTTTTATAAGATTCGGTTTGACTCTTATTGATTAGCTATTAGTTTTTAGTTTGTTATGATTTATTTTAATGTCATATTTTTTTTCATTTTTCCTATTTATTATTATTGTTGGAACGTCAAAAAAAAAATTGAATAGCAACCCATGAAGACTGAGGATATTCTATGTTTGGTAGATAATGCTACCACACACACTATCCTTAAATATAGAAAAAAAAAATTCACACTTAAACCAAGAAAAGGAAGTGTTACTATAATTGCAAATGATAATGTTCTAATAGTGGGCTTAAATAAGCTTCACTTTAATCCTTCCTATGAGTCTGAGAACTAATTATCGATGATGTGCTACTATCACACGTACCCTTCTCAGTTTTAAGAACATCTGATTGAATGGTTTTCACATTGAAATCGAAACTAAAAATGATATTAAATACCTCCTTATGACTTAATCAATAGGATGTCGTAAGCAAATAGTCGAAAAGCTTCCCTCTTTCTCTTGAGGATTGTATTATAAATACATCAGACATTTTCATCATAATGTTGCGATGAGTTTAAAATTTAAAGACCCATATTTATTCAAATTATCGCATGAGTGATTGGGTCATCCTGGGTAAAACATGATGTATCGGATTTTGACTAATTTTATTGAGCATAATATGCCAAGTAAGCGAGAATCCATATGTAAAAATAAATTTATTTGTGAAGCTTTGTGCAAGAAAACTCATAGTACAACCTTCTTGTACTAAAGTGAAATAGAATCTCTATTTTTCCTTGAACGGGTTCATGAAAATATATGTGAACCAATTCATCCGACATCGGGATCATTTCGATATTTCATATGGTCTAATTGATGCACTTCCACTAGATCATGTGTGTTTATATCCCTGCAGTAAATGCATTTGCAGTTTATTACTAAACTTATCAAACTTAAGCCCAATTCCTTGATTATCGAATTAAATCCATCCAAATGGATAATGCCGGTGAATTCACATCAAAAGCATTCGATGATTATTGTATGGCATTAGGTATCAAAATTGACATCACAGGTTCCATACATCCATTCCTAGAATGATCAAATTTGAGTCCTTGATTAGGCGCATCAAATTAGTGCTGACCAGTTGTTACAACATTAGACTTGCCAATCTCTTGTTAGGGGCATGCGGTTTTGCAAGTTGTGCTACTCTAGTCAAATTCGGCCCTCTTGCATATCATGATTATTCCCGATTACAAATAATGTGTGGCAAAGAACGAATATTTCCCCTTATCTTCAATCTTTGGATGCGCATTCTATGTTCCTATATAACCACCACAATGTACCTCTATGGGCCCTCAAAAGCTAGAGGTATATATTATTTATGAATCTCGTTTATTCTTAAATACAAGAACCCAACATGGGATGAATTTATAGCTCGATACCGTGGCGCATATTTGATGAAGATCATTTCTCGAAGCATTAAGGGATAATAAGAACCAAAAAATTAAAAAATGTTAGAATTTCATAGAATGTAAAGATCTTCAATATTTAGATCCACACTAGTAAGAGGCGAGCTGAAGTTGAGAGAGGAATCAATTAACTTGCAATATTTAATGAAATGTCGCCGCTATGCATTTACCACAAAGTGACTAAATCTCATATACATCTTTGTAAACACACCACAAGAGTGGGGGTTCCCGAGGATCAGTATATCTATCGAGTGTCCTCAAGCCAAAGGTATGAGGAGGCCCATCAGTCACGAAGATAAGAATCCGCAAAAAACAAAATCTAATAAAGAAATCATGTCACTTCTAAAACCGTTGGAAGAGGATCGTCCTGAAGACAACAATCGCAGTACATTTGCAAATGCCCCAAATAATCATAATATTGTGATTGAACGATTAGATCAAAATATTTTAGGAAATGATGAAGATCTAGTTGATGTAAATATAAGTTGTCATGAATTTCGTGAATACAGGAGAAACATATAATAGAAATATTACGGTCATAGAAACATGTTTTCTCTGCAACTGCTCTTACTATCTGGGCTGAAGTAAATGCGGATGTAGTGCCTAAGTCATGCGAGTGCGGGGAAGCGCTCAAACTGGGTAAGATGAAAGCAAGCGATTGAGGCTGAGCTTGACTCGCTAAATAAAATAAAAGTTTTTGGCTCTGTAGTACATACACATCAAAATGTTATCCTAATAGAATATAAATGGGTGTTCATACGAAAGAGAAATGAGAATAATGAGGTGGTGAGATATAAAGTGAGATTAGTTGCTTTCGGGGTTTTAAATGACTTGGGTGTGATTACAGTCAAACATATTTCTCAGATTGCCATAGATGGCGTATGTTCGCTACTTAATATCTACGTAAATATGAATTTAGATATCGGTTAATGGACATCATGACACATATTTATATACGGTCATTAGGCTCATATTTACATAAGAAAATCCCTTATGGATTTAAGATTGAATCAAGAAAATGAAAATCGCAACATGTATAACGTTAAATTGCAAAGGTAAGCAGTCGAATTAGGATGTGGTACGAAGTTTGAAATGAAGAAAGATTTGGTAAAAACCAAGTATTGCCTCGACGCAAATGAGCACCTTCACTGAAGGAATTTTCATACACTAGTCAATCTACTTAAAGAAGGTTTTTGAGAGATTTTATATGGATAAATCTCATCCACTTAGCACACCAATGGTTGTCTAGTCCCTTGAAATAGATAAGGACCCATTTAGACCTAAAGAAGATACTGAAGATACTTTAGGACCATAAGTTCCTCACTTGAGTGCCATTAGAGCATTACTTTATCTAGCAAATTACACCAAGCCTGATATTGCATTTGCAGTAAACTTGCTAGCAAGGTTTAGTGCTTCTCCTACAAGGAAGCATTGGAATGACATTAAACATATTCTTCAGTATCTTCAAGGTTCACAAGTTCTTGGTTTACGTTATATAAGAAATCAAGATATGACATTGGTGGGCTACTCGGATGATGGCTATATCGTCCCATGTCTTCAGTCCTGAAGCGGTTATGTTTTTCTTTGTGGTGAATCTTTGCGCAATTTCATGGAGAGTCCCCATTAAACAAACTATGGTTGCCCCTTCTTCAATCCACTCGAAGTATAGCTTTATATGAGCCTTCACGAGAATGAGTATGGTTACGACCATTGGTACAACATATTCGTGTTTCGTATGGCATCGTGACAAATGATATATCCCCTACACAAATGAGCAACAGGTATGTTAAAGGCAACTTGACAAAACATATTACACCTAAATTCTTTTATCGACATGAACTTTAGAAGAACGGTGTGATTATTATAGATAAAGTTTGCTCTAGTGACAATCTAGCCGATTTGTTCACTAAGTCTCTTCCTACATCTACTTTTGAAAAATATGTATCGTAGTATTGCGATAATTAATTTTTAACTTTATATTCGTGTTTAGGTATGGCATTGTGACAAATTATATATCACACACAAATGAGCAACGGGTATGTTAAGACAGCTTGACAAAGCATATTACGCACCAAATTCTTTGCTCGACACCAGAACTTTAGAAAGAGCGGTGTGATTATTGTAGATAAAGTTTGCTCTAGTGACAATCCCAGCGGAGTTGTTCCGCTCAGATCTCTTCCCTCGTCTACTTTTGAAAAAAACATATCCTTAGTATTGGAATGTATGGGCTTGGAAGACTGTTGTCTTCAAGGGGTGCAACAACTTCAAAACAATCATGAGGATTAGGTTTTAAAGACCAATGACTGTACTATTTTTCCTTGACTAATTTTTTCTCACAAGGTTTTTCTAGTTAAATGTTTTTTAATGAGACAGTCAACACAAAAAAAACACGTATGTCATGTACTCTTTTCATTGGTTGGTTTTTTCCTATTGGGTTTTTCTAATGAGGTTTTTAATGAGGCATGGACATCACGTAATAATATCCAAGGGGAGTGTTATAAATATAAAAGTATGAACTTTACTAAATAGATTCATAAATATGAAAAAAAAAACTCTTCAATCTTGGAAAGGTTCATGTTTCATCCAATGAACCTTGAAAATTCATCGGCACTTGAAGATCGTGTATCATTAAGCTTGATGTATCTTGGAGTTAGATTATTTATCTTATATATCGAGAAGCTGATTCGTAGACACAGATAATGATCATTATGGTTAACTTTATAGAAACCATTATGAATGACCTTTTAGTTTTCTTTATTTTACAACAATAAATATGTTTTTAAAAACGTATTTTATTTTTTCTACTATTCTATATATTTATATAATTCTTCTTTAACAATTCCAAAAAAACAAATGCTTAAAATATCCTACCATTTCCGGTTGTCAAAACAGAAATTTTTTCTTGAAAGTTGCCAAGCCAACTCAAAGCCTGTTGGAATCTTATTTTAAAAACTATTCATAAGAACAGTTTAGAAAACACAAAAATATGAACTGTACCAGTTCACATTTTAAAAGCATTTTTAAAAATATAGAAAACATTATTTTGATGTTCTCTAAAAACCATTATTATATTATAAATTTAGTATTTTACGTGTTTTTCAAAACCAAAAAGAAAAAAAATTAAGGATCAAATGTGTTTTATTTTTTCTCGCATTTGGAGATCGCCAAACTATTTTAACCAGTCGAAACAATGCATGATTTTATTGTTATCTGAATTTAGCGTTTTTCGTAGTCTTCATGTTTTTCAGAACATAAAAAATTGGTTTAAAAATTGGTTAACCAAGCAGTTTTAACATGTTTTTAGTGTTCTTCGTGTTTTTTAAAACAAAAAAAAACAATTAAAAAAAAAGGAGCCAAAGAGGCCCTCATTCTGTTTTCAAAGACAGAACAGTCGGGACTCTACTATTGTCAAAGGCGTAGCAGGGAAGTCTACAAGCTAGAAACAGTATTATTTTATAGGAAAAAATAAAATCAGGAGCTATAAATTAGAAAAAAAAACCAAAAAAAGATTGACCCCACTTTCACCTTGCAACAGAAGACCTCATCCCATCACATGGAATTTACAAATCGACTTAACAGTAATAATGTTCATAAAATTATAGCAGCAATCTTCTGAAGTAAAAAACTGCTGTTCTTTAATGAAATGATTCCTCTTCACAAGCACTAACCTGTACGCTATTCACATCCACATGCTGACTCCTTATCAATTAGTAACAACCCCATGAGCCTTCTGAGAATACCAAGCATCGAACTCCAACACAACCCCTGTTGGGATGATCTGGCTTTTACATAATTCGCTGCAATCACTGAAAATCAGACACCAAGTCCACAAATTAGCTTAAAAAAAAAAAAAAAAAACCCAAACGCTTGCTGACACTTCTACCATTGGACCAGTAAGTAAGACATCCCAGACAACTCTAGCAAAGCCACCTGTGGAAACTATGTAAGATACATGTACTCTAGTTCGTTGGGTGACCTCCTGGTTCTGGTTTCGTAGTTGCTTAAGTTCAAGAACCAAAATTGGAATAATACAGATTAGGAGCAAAACCACCAGTTTTCACGATTTGCAAATCAAGCAAATTTTACCAATAGCGCATCTTTTCCTTTAGTGCAAAAAAGCCAGGTCAATCATGAAAACAGGAAGATGGGACATCTGCAAATGGCCATTTATTGTCTAACTGAATAGGACTTAGAAAATATATTTTTCAACAAGATGTAACAAGGTTTCTAGAGAGAAGCAGCATTAAATAGTCAAAACCTAATAAATGCTACGAATAAGGCCATGACTGTATTAGACAGCCTCCATAACTGAGGAAGCAACAGAGTTCTTTCAAATGCATATTTGGCTTATGGCTACCGTTTGATCCCGAAAAATGCTACCGAAAATAATTGTAGAGAAAGAAAAAGGTAAAGATAGTAAATTAAAATTTTTCTTTAGTTTGGTTATGTATGCAAATTTTAAAGCAAAAATAAGAATTTTATTTTATACATTTCCCAACTTAATAATTTTCTCTTTTATTTCATATTTTGTAAGAATATAAAAATATATAAATGATTAGGAACCCTTCTTTTATAATCATACATGTCCAGGCCAGCTTGGACACACCTCAACTAATCCCACGGGGCCTGAAGTTAACAACTAGATAAACCTTCAATAGATATGAGGGGACTCGAACCAATAATTATTGGGTTACCCCACTCCAATGTCTTACATCAACTGAGCTACCCCTCAGGGTTGATTAGGAACCCAATATTACATAGATATAGTACAAAATAACTTTTCCCTTTCCTTTCTCTCTTGTTTTCCTTATTAATTGTCAAGGAAAGTAGTAGGGAAAATATTACACTATTTTCCTTGACACTTTCCTTTATATTTTTTTCCCTCCCACTTGACTTGTGGAAATGATTTTCCATAGTATTTTTTTTCCTTTCCCTTGCAATTTCCAAGAACCAAACATAGCCTACATGTTCTCTGCACAAAATGGTTAAGCTAAAGTGATGAGGTACTCACCATTGGGTAGCAATCTTGATAGACGATTGTTTGGTTGCTTGTATTTACAAAAACCTCGCATGATACTCTTGCCTGATCAAAATCCAAAGAATACAATTAAACAAACTTAGGCAGATGTAGCATCTAGTACGCAAAACAAGACGAGAAGGCGTGAAAAATGGCCAAGGCAACCACAAACCTAGTGGCATGATTTTTGTGTTGTGGAACTTAGTGTTCTCACGTTCACCACCTTTATGTTGCGCAAGCATATAGTGCATTTCAAATAAAATCTAAAATTCATTTTAACGAAACTATAAGTCAGTAGGTAATCACATTATCATCACACCTGCCGAATATGATTTTTGCTGTTCATCACTAGACAGAAGTCATAAATACTTAGTGTTACTCGCTACAGAGTACAAAAATAGTAGATGCAATCTTAATTGCTGAATAACTTATGTATCAGATGATCAACCCAGCCCCAGCACTACTGCACCCATTTTGGATTAAAAGTATGACACTTATTTCATCATGGGTCTGTCAAAATCATTGCTTCAATAATATGACTTTTAGCCTTCATGTCAGCTTATCAAAACCATTGCTCTAATTAAAGCTTTAGCCAAGTCATACATCCTATCTTTGACTTATCCAGCACAATGTTATCAAGCCAACAAACCAACTTAGGCCAAACCTTCAATAGCAGCCTCACATGCAGAGTCCTTGAATTTGACCCTGGGTTCAAATGGGAACTCATGGTGGTGTATGAACTTATGAGTTAGGACCCTTTGAAAGCTAATACTTTGATACCATGATAAACTGCCAATTAAACCAAAAGTATAAATTACTTGGCAATGGGTCTATACTGTGAAGCGGCCCACAGGCTAACTTAGGCTACAAACTTATGCGACTTTAACATAAAAATTCTTCAGAAGTAATTCCAAAAAATCCACCTAGCCCTGTAGAAGACATGTATTCAAGCAAAGAATTTTTCCATATTTAAAGTTCAGGTTCCTAAAATCTTAACTGTTTCATGCAGGCCATCAACCTAAAATCTGACTCCCTCTTCTCTTTCAGCCTGGGACAAGCCATAAGTAAAAGTAACATTGAACAAGTGGAGATTATTAAGATATATATAATTGTTAGATATTGTACAGTTATTTTTCTTTTCCTTTTATTTCATTTATGTATTGTGCGTCCCACGAGCATGTATACACACACACACACACACACACACACACATCCAATATGTAATATAATTAGTTTTTAAGATAATAAATTAAAGATTCTCCCTTTTCTCTCTCCACATGGTATCATAGCCAAAGGGGAAAACCTCTTTTTTTTTTTTTTTTCTAGTGACCGTGTTTCCTTTGATACTTTATTTCTCTGAAACCCTGGACAAACGTCATGGTCGTCACGATCTCACACTTGCTTGATGACTTTTCGTGGCACTTATCGGTAGGAGACCTTGGGTCGAGGCTCACGAGGCGATCTACTAGTTGGGAAACCCAGCGGCAACGATCTGCCTTTCACTTCACACGCTAATCTTCTCCCACGGTGGTTGACGTGCGTGACACTTTCCGCCGCAGAGATTCCATCTCCAGGCCGTCGAAGCAGCGAATCTTGCTAATCATCCCTACGACAATCCTCCCCAGGCATTCGCTTCTCTTTTTGCAATTTCAGCTCCACGGCACCTCCACCCCTTCGACCTCCAACAGCAGCTCTTTCCCTTTGTCGAGTCTTGTGTGTGTGCCTTGGGAAGGCCTCATCTTCATCTCCAGTCACTTTTCTCCACTGTTTGAGTCACTTTTCTTCATCTGATTCCCTGACCATGATTCGCCCCTCTGTGAGGCCCTCTGCTAATCAAGCGCGATTTAATCTCCAGTTAAGTGGCTATGGCGACTAAAAATCCTATTTTTACATATGTTATCTTTGGATCTCCTACAATCACATCAGAAAAATTGATTGGTAGTGAGAATTATCTTTCCTAGTCAGCTTCTGTGGAACTCTGGCTCATGGGACAAGGTTATGAGGATCATCTATTACACCGGAGGATGCTATACCTGATGTTGACAAGGTGTCATGGAAGAAAATAGATGCACAACTATGTAGCGTATTATGGCAGTCGATTGATCCAAAAATTTTGCTTCATCTTCGGGCCTACAAAACATGTTTTAAGTTTTGGAATCAGGCAAAAGGCCTATACATGAATGATATCTAGCGCCCTTATAAGGTGGCTTCTGCTATTGTCAATATCCGACAACAAGACATGGATTTATCTAATTATATTGGCTAGATTGCCTCTCTTAAGGAGGAGTTCTTGACATTGATGCCTCTTACTAGTGATGTTGGGGCTCAACAAACGCAGATTGACAAGTTCTTCATGGTCCTTACTCTTACTGGCCTCTGTTCGGATCTTGAGGGCCGTTAGAGATCAGTTCTTAGCGGAATCCATCAGTCCCATTCTTGAAGTACTCGGACTTCAAAGGGTTATAAAATTTGTTATTCCCCAGAGACTTCGTCAATACTTTCTCTTTCTTGTGTCACCTTCTCTTTGAGGACTCACCCTTCTCCTCTCTGAGACTATTCATGTTTTTAAGTCTACCCCTTCCATTTATCTCACCTTTATATTTGATGTTGTGCCTTCTCAACCACTTAGTTTATCATAAGCCATCTACGTGCGTTATTCCTCTCCCTTTGCTAAGGTCACCTTTAACACACTTCCTATCCTTGATTTCTCCTACCTGGCTCTTGCCTCCACACTAATAACACAGCTGCTCTTAGAGGCAGTGATCTACTAAGTAATCCTCATCCCTATTTACAATTTTTGAGTTATCATCGATTATATTCACCACACTGCATTTGTTTACTATATCTTACATTTATATTCTGAGAACACCAATGAGGCTCTTTCCCATCGTGCGACAAGCAATGGTAGATGAAATCATTTTTCTGCACTCAGCGCACTTGGCAGTCTTGTTGTTTTACCCTGCAGTAAGTCTCAGGTTGGTTGTCGTTGGGGTTTACGATTAAGGTTGGTCACGATGTAGTTGGAGTTGATACGCCTTAAGACTCGCTTGGTTGCTAAGAATATACTCGGGTTGTAAGTTCGATTATGGTGACACACTTTCCCATGTTGCCAAGATTGCCCATGTTGTCTACTTCTCTCCGCAGGCGCTATGTGTTCTTGGCCTCTTTATCAATTGGATATTAAAAATGTCTTCCTTCATGGTGATCTTACTAAGGAAGTTTATATGAAGCAACCACCTGGTTTTGTTGCTCGTAGAGTCAGTTTTAGTGTGCGAGGTTATATGGCAAAAACAATCTCCTCGAACATGGTTTAGTAGTTTAATTACATTTGTTCAGAATTTGGCATGCTTATGATATATGTGACCATTGATTTCTATCATCATAACTCTTCAAGAAGCGGTGTATTTATACGGTTGTTTATGGGCGACATCGTCATTACAAGCGATGATTAAGATGATGGCTTAAAAGCAACACCTTTTTCACCGCTCGGAATAAAGACTTGGGAAACTCAGAGGTACTTTTGGGAATTGAATAGCTCAATCCAGTTCTGGTGTAGTCCTTTCCCAAAGGAAGTATGATTTAGACATCTTGGAAGAAACCGGTATGTTAGACTGTAAACCAGTAGACATTCCTATGGAACCTAATGTCATACTTATAAAAGGACAAAGGGAGTATTTAAGAGATCCTGGGAGATATCGACGACTCGTAGGTAAGCCGAACCTGTCACCATTGCTCGGCGAAATTTAACTCTGTGAGTGTTGTTAGCGATTTCTGATCGTATGTGATAGCCATTGGAATCTTTGTAATCACGCATTAACAGTATATCAAAAGTCTGGCCCAGGCAGAAGTGTTGTACGAGAATAGAGGTCATACTCAGGTAGTTGGTTACACATATGCAAATTGGGCTGGCTCACCCATAAATAGACGTTCCACTTCAAAGTACCGTGTTTTCATTGGTGGTAACCTAATATCCTGGAAGAGTAAGAAACAAGCTGTAGTGACCAGATCTAGCGCTAAAGCTGAGTATCGAGCAATGGCTTTGGCAACATTTGAACTCATATGGCTAAGACACCTTCTCCAGGAGTTGAAATTTAAAAAGGATGAACAGATGAAGCTCATCTATGATAACCAGGTTGCTTTGCATATTGCATCCAATCCAGTCTTCCATCTAAGGACCAAACACATTGAAGGTGACTATCACTTCATTAGAGAGAAGATCGCATCGGGATGTGTAGCTACTAGTTTTGTCAATTCAAATTATCAGCTTCATGAGACCATCTTTGCTAAATCTCTCGGAGGTCTGAAGTGCATCGTTTTGTATGAGCAGTACATTATGACATATATGCTCCAGCTTAAGGAGGAGTGTTAGATATTGTACAGTTATTTTTCTTTTCCTTTTATTTCATTTATGTATTGTGGGTCCCACGAGATGCAAAAACTAATGAGGAATTTTCAAAAAGATGTTTCACAAACCACTGGAGCAAGTTATCATATATGTAAGCCATCAAAATGGATTATATGACCAAAACAGTGTTTCTTGTTGATCTTACATCCCCTACTTTTTTAACAAGGTGGTTAAATGGGTTGCATTTAATTATGTACTTATTATTATTGTGGAGAGAGAAAAGGGAGAATCTTTATAGTTTTTAAGATAACAAATTAAAGATTCTCCCTTTTCTCTCTCCTAATATGTTACATGGTCAAATGCAGTGATTCTTCCTGCTGTTAAGAGCCAGGGGATGTAGATCAACAGAAAACACCGTTTTGATCGCTATAATCCGATGGCTTATGTAACAGCTTGCTCGATATTGAGCATCTTTAATTCCTCATTATTTGCGTATACAGGACTCATCCATAGCGAGTTTTGTCATCCGAAGCAGTCCAGATTGTATCACAACTTAGGACACAATTACAATAACTACGTATGCAATTTGTCAGAGTAAAAAGCAGCTTGCACTATCAGCATTCAGAACTTTCTCACAACTCTGACTGGAGAGATATTCAGAAAATTTTCTCGGTTTAAACTTCATTTACTTATAGTTATATTAATTAGATCTGATGTTACAATTATACTTTTATCGTTGTCAGACCTTTATTCTTCAGGTTTCATGAGAAGAAATGTCTTGCACACTATCTCTTTAACTTTTTCTGGAATTTATAAAATAAAATTTGAATCACATAATTATTACTTAAAAAATAACATCTTTAAACTAATAAAATATCTTTAAAAGAGTTCAATCTCTAAATTGACTAACAGATGGCTGAGAAAAGACTCAAAGACTCCTTAGAAAAAAACATAATATAATAAACTAAATATATTTTAGCATAATTCAGCAAGGATGTGAAGGCTGCCAAAAGTCCATACATCTTCAAATATACTAAAGAATAGAATTGTTAGGAAGGCTGATCGAAGCCCCTTTGAGAAGATGCTCAAGCATAATTCCCATCAAGAAAGAATAGGGAAGATGTCCAAGAATACTATCTGAGAAGATTATCAAGTAGTGTCCCCACAGGAAATGAACAGAATGTCAAGAAGCCTCTAAGGGTGTCTGATTAGGTTTCTCGTAACTACAAGTAGTTGAGTCCCTTGCCACCTTCCTTCAAGCCAAAGGCGTGAAGATGGGGAATAGTGTATTCCAACTCAAGAGTTTGCATTAAAAGCAAAAAGAAAGAAGGAAAGCAAAGTAATGTATTCAAAGGAGAGCAATAACCCCTAAGAAGAAGATGCACATCCAGAGTCTATCGAGAATGCAAAGTCCCATCTAAGTGTGATCCAGTGAATTGGTGGTAGCATCCAATGATTTTACAGCTTTGTAATACGTAGCTCCGAAACTAATCACTTTTTTTTGATGTAATTGATAGTAATAGGAAAGGAAAACAAAGACAAGAAATCATTTGAGCTGGACCTTTTTGGATTTTCCTCTTTTATCCTGTTCATATTCCTACTATTCTTAGGAGAATTTTTTTGGCTCCTACAGATATACAATATAGAAACAGTAATCAAGCAAAATAGCTGCACAAAGTTTGTACAGGAATGTTGAATTTAAATCTTATATCCTCACTCATCCCAGAAAAACTCAAAGAAAAAGCACAATTCAGTATAAAAAAGGAAGCTCTCTATCTATGTTAGTTTCATCCAAATCTTGTATCCATGTTTCAGAATTTCAAACTGCCTATGACTACAAGAGCTAATTTAATATGTCCAATTCATGTGTCGCGCTTAACAGACAGGGTTTTGAATCCCGTTCATTTCCCTTTCCTATGCCTCCCAACCAAACCTTCACCGACCAAATAGAAACAGAAACAACAAAGACTAATTACATACCTCCAGCGGAATCTTGAAGAAGAACAACCCTAGCTTTCCCTGAACCTCCGAATCGGTATCGAAAGGGATCGAGCCTCTGGCTAAATCTTCGAGCAAGTAAAAAATATCATGAAGAATCTCGATTCCATTAAGATCAAGCGTCGCGTTGATGTACGACGAACCTCTCGCGGCAAATGCCACTCCAGCGAGTTTACAGAACCAGCGGCCTTCCGCGGTAGCCAACGGAGGAGGCGAGGGAAGTGTAGGTGAAGGAGAAGAAGTCTCTGTTTCTGACTCTGATGGTGAGATCAAGAGAGAGGTCGAGAGAAATCGGCCGCGCAGTGTGGACTTTAAAGTTGTTGAGGCGGAGAGAGGTAACTTGGACGGTGGGGTCGGAAGGATAGAGGAGGAAGACTGCGGCGGAGACAGAAAGGAGAACGGCGCAGACAAGGAGGGCATTGTAAAGGCGATGGAGAAGAAGGCGGCGGCGAGAGTAGTACACAGGGAGTAAAACGACGACGTTTGGGTGGTTGGGATGGCCGGGAATCGTTGCGTAGACGACGTCGTCGCGACTCGTTGTCATTGCCGATACTTCGCCCGTCTCTGACCTTCTGCTGGACTCGGTTTTCTTGTAGGACCTGTTTTAATTTGGCTTTTATGATGAGTTTGAAATTTTGGATTAAATAACATCAAATTATCCAAATTCGTTAATCTAACCTTTCAATATTTTTCCAAATAACCCACATTTTAAATAAAAATGTAATTTCTTTGTTTGATACTACTTTCATATATTTACATTTTTTTGTATTTAAACAAAACATTCTTCTTATTTTATATATTTACATTATCTCATAAAAAAACAAGTTATTTTTATAAAAAAATTAGAATAATATTTTATTAGAAGTAAAATCAAAAACTAATAAAACTCAAAATTTTAAATTTTGGTTTAAAGTCTTTAATTAATCACCCTCATAGTTTTAACATTTAAACCTACCCGACAAGCGCCGTAACCAATTTTTCCAACTTCATATTACAATCCACATGTCAAAAATATAGGTTCTAATATTTAATTTTAGTATTATTAGGGGTTTTTCTGTAATTATTTACATGATATTTTTTAGCACAAAAACTTTCAAAGTAGCTGAGGTGAACGGTACGCTTTTGGGTTTCGTAACAGAGACGACTACGCAACAACTTCAAAAAGAAAGGTCTCGATTTATGAATTAAGGATTTTTTTTTTCTTGCAATGATGTCATTAAAGATCCAGATCAAAATAATGATGAGGATCAGATAACCCTGTTCAAATATCCACGTGCAAAAATTAAAATAAAATTCAATTCATAGATAAATATAATTTTTATATTGACAAAATTTTGGGCAAAATAATATCATGTTTGGTTCTTAAAGTGTTTGTGGAAAAATATATACATCGGTTCATCTGATTTATTTTAATTCCTCAAGGCTAAATCATTTAAGTTTACATTATTTTATAATTAATTTGATTATTGGATTCTTGATTGAGTTGATTAGGGAGTTAATAATTGATTCATTCACAATTAGCTTTGATATATGGCTTTGTAAAAATTCTTAATCAGCTACTCATAGCAAATTATTATTTCAACTCTGTTGGAAAAAAAAATACATATCGTAACTTATTATGATTCAACATTAAAACTTCCAAATTTTTGTTTATATTACTCTCTCTATTGACATAAAATATTATTTACTTTATCATTTATATATAATAAATTAACATTCAATCAACTACTTATAATTATCATTTTACCTATAATAAGCTACCAATTACTAATTATCAACATCAGTTGAACCAAGTAAACATTATATTTAATTTGGCTTTTTTGAAAGGTGAAGATCTACATGAGGAAGGTTTAACTTAACAAATAAACAAAATGAGGGCAAGTTGGTGGGAAGTTGTCTATCATTTAGAGCTCTGAACCGAACAATATATAGTAAAGAGTTGAGTCATTACAAATTATATCGAAGCTTGATCCTCAATCAGAAGCGTGCTAATAGGCTAGTGAGAAGTTGTGTGCCATTTTAGCCTTGAACCGATCAATATCTTGTGTAGAGTTGGTTCTTTATAAATGATATCGAAGCCTAATCTCCGACCACAAGTGTGCTAGCAAGGATGCTAAGTCTAAGGGGTAGAGCTTTGTAAAAGTCGCGTTGTTCGATAGATAAAATGTGAAAAGAAGGTCAGTATATGAAGGTTCACAGTAAAATAGCCCGACGCGTGTCTTGATGGGTTATCCGTTGTGCATCATTATAGCCTATATGTTTGTATGTGTGTTTTTTAAAATATTTTTTCTTATATTTGATTTTATCATAAAAGTTTTAAAATGAAATAAAACCACACTTAGTAAAATTTTCTTTTGTATTTTATTTATTTTTTATTTTTTATTTCTTAAAGTTTCTAAAAACCAAATATAACTTTAGTATTGCACCAATCTAGCAAGAAAAAATATTTGCATTTTTTTTCTCTTAAGGCTATATTTGATTATTACAAAATATTTAAAAAAAGAAAGAAAAATATTAGAGAAATTTTATTTTCTCTTGTTTGATTTTAATGTTTTACTATAGCAACTCCAACCACAAATCACAATTTGTAAGTCCAAAATGACATATTTTTGTCATTTGGGATGATGAGCCATTTTTAAGTTTCAACTCCCAGCCTTAATCTCAATTTTCTAACACCAAAATTATTATTTATTATTCAAATCTTTATTTTTTTCAACTTAGAATATTTAATAATATGATATATGAAATACTTTTATTTTTATTTAAATACAAATATAAGAATTGTATTAAATAAATAAGAATTACCTAATGAATAAATATATTAAAAACCTAAAAGTATATTTTAAATTTAATAAATATTATATTATAGAGCTTCATATTGCGTTAGAAAATAAATGACATTAATTAAAGCTATAATAAAATTACGTCTTTCAAATGATAAAAATAGTGGTAAAATATATTTAATTATTTAAATTTTAATATTAATTATTGAATTAATTAATTAAAATCTTAATGCCTTATAATTACAATATAAATAAAAATGTATTATATCATTATCAAAAAATAGTTTCCCAGAAAAAAATAAATTATTTAAATTTGTTATTTTAGAAAATAATTGTAAAATTAATAAAATAAAATAATACTCTAAAATTAATACATTAAAATCATTTTGTTGTATTGTATATGGAAAATAATTCAAAATTAATAAAATAATAGATAATAAAAATAAATATATCTTAAAAAATAAAATATGTTATAAAAATAATTATTTTATTATTATAAGAGTAAAATAATTAGAGAATAGTAGTATAATGTTAAAATAAGAGGACAATAGTAATTAATATATTACCTTATGAAACAAAAAATATTATGTCGAAAGCCTTAGGTCTCATACTCATTTCAAATGAAATGAGCATTATCAAAATCCTTACTAGTAACACAAGCATAAGTAAAAGCCAGACTTTTAGGTGGCAAGCGTAGATTAATTTCTTTTTACAGTGAAAGCAATGATAAAGCCGACCTTCAAATTCATTGATTTGTCTACGTAATTTCGAAGCTTTACGCATACGTATGAGTTAAAAACAATCTCAAGATTATAATAAAGAACAATCTATTTTAGCATAACAGTATTAATGAGGGATATGTAGTGGGCATTAATAAGAGGTGTTTAAATGATGTCACGTTAATGGAGTGTTTAAGTGAATTGTTCGGTTCTTTTAGAAATGTTCGATTGAACCTAGTTTGCCCACTATTTGTCGATTGAACCAGTGGTTTAGTTGGTTCAATCCCGATTTAATTGGTAATCCCGATTCAATTGATGATCTGATAATATGAGTGAATCAAATCGAAAAAGCGGTTGATCGAACTAGTTTGGCCGACTGGTCCAATCAAATTCTAAAAACACTGGTAATTATTGTTTATATTTGAAGATATGAATAATGGATCTCCATATTTGGAAAGACACCATTTACATCTCCATATTTGGAGATGGAAATAAATGATGGTAGGAATGCATTTTTTTGGTACAAATATCCAAATATTGAGATGGAGTTAAAATTTGAGAATGGTTGGAGTTGTTCTTAAATAATTGTACATTTTAAAATTATTTAATACACAATAATTGAATAAATGAAATGAATTTGAGATAGAATACAAAAAATATTGTATTTATATTTTATTTTCCTAGTTTTTTCTTTTTCTCTCTATGTTTTTCTTCACATTTTTGACAACCGAGCATAACCGAACGCCTGGATTCAACTTAACCTAAATATCATTAAAAAGATAGCGCATGTGAATCACACATAGTATTTTATGTTGAAAAATACACAAAATTTGTCATTGTCTTTTGTAAAATAGTTCTAAAAATTTGTTTTGTAATAAAACAGTTCTAACATGCTGTAAAATATTTTAAAAAAATAGTTTCACAAAACAGTTTCTTTGAACAATTTTGGACAATTGTTTTCTTATGTTTTGTAAAACAAAAATTTGTTTGAAACTTAAAATGTTTTTAATAATTTTTATATTTAATTGTTGTTTTTAATCACTCTATATATTTATACAATTATATTTTACAGTCATCATTGGTAAACAAGTAGAAATAATAAAAAGATATTATTTAAAAACACTTTATTTATGTTCTTTAAGAATAAATAATAAAAACATAGTTTGGTTATCAAATCTATTATTTTTTTAAATTTTTAATTTTTGTTTACAAAGACCTATTCTAAATAATAATTATCAAGCATATTCTTAATTTTATTACTTTGGATTTATTGAGCTATCATTCCATAAAATTTTCCAAAGTTTTGCACGAAAACACAATTTTTTTTTCTTTATAAAAACATATAAGATAGATATTGAAAAGTGACCAAATTAATTTGTGCTTTTTTGAAATATATTTTGTTTTTTCTTTCTAAATAGATTAGATAGATGCTAAAATGAGATCCAGCTTAATTTTTTTATATTTACTTTGCATATAAGTTGTAGAATAATGTTTTTACAAGAATATGGATCCTGAACTTCCCACAACCCATCCCACCCTTTACCACTGTGAGTCAAGGACAATCATCTTAATTTATATTCCAAGTTAGAATATAGACTTGAAAGAAAAAGAAACAAGCTGATTAAATTTGTAGATATACCAATGGAAATCCAAGACCTTAAGTTGTGACAATCATGGACCATTATGAGGTGAGATGTGATGATACGATTTTATATCGGTTCTACATAAGAGTTTAGATAGTCTTGCCCAAGCTTTCTGAAAGGTTTTCAGCTATCGGATAGAGTCTTACTGGGTTGAACTTCACGATTTAGACTTGAAGCCTTGTGTGGTTCTTTCATTGTGAGCCGTATGTAAGCCAGGGAGACTTAGAGCTATATGTGAAAGGCTACTTAGAAGAGGGTTACTCGGTGCCTTAAAGGTGGATCAGGAGCTGAATCTTCTGCTGAAGTGGGAGTAAACTCAGTGAATGTCGTTCTAGGATGCGGTTTTCAAAGTAGTGATGATAATTGATACTTATCACATAGAATTTCACACAAAAGTGAAGCTTAAGCGAGGTTCTCACTTTGTCAGCCGTATTTTGGGTTGAGTTTTTCGGTGAGCAGAAGATCTGCATTGATGCTCCTAGTGAGAAGTGTCATGTTTGAGAGCCAGCGAAAGAAATTTGCCTGAAAAACCGACGTGATGTCTGAGTGAGATTTGGGAGTATGAGCGCGCATTAATGAATGTCGTCCGCGAATGTCTGATTTTGAGTATGAAGTATCTGATACCGCGTCGATTAGTCTGAAAATATAGAATGAAACTTAAAGGCACAGGAAGTTCTCTCCTATTAAATAGGTTTTTGTTGAGTTCTCTTGTGTGTTGGAGGCCCCTAACATGTGATTCCATAAATACAGAATTTTAATGATTCATATTTAACGTGGAAAATTGAAAGTAGAATAGAAGAGTGACATGGTACTTTTATCTGCCAGAGATGCATTTAATCAGATGCGTTGTTATCGCAACACGAGAAATTTTCTTCCCCATCCCTGTTGAGGGCCATCAGCCATACCCCTTTCTGGAAACTCATTCCCAACAACAAATACCAAGCATGCTCTCGGCGTATTCACAATACATACAATTTTGTCACCATCATTAATCTGGTCCATTCAAAGCTCATCACAAAGATTCACAACATTATTTTTCTCGATTATGAATAATTCTTAGGAATTCAAGCTTCCACATCTGCCATTAATGGCCGAGAGAGAGGTCTGTGAGTTCTGGAGAGGATCAGAAGGAAAGACAGTTGAAATCCTGATTCATATATATATATATATATTGCGATATTCATTCATGAATCATGAGCCAGGCATCATCCATGGCGACTGCAAATAATTGAATCAACAGCTTACAGAGATCAGGTAAGAACATGGAGAGGAGAAATTAATCAGAAAACAGGCTATATATATATATATATATATGTATCTGAATCTGAACAGTTACAGATATATCATACCCAACACCGAAAGAGAGAAAAAGAAAGAGACGCAGAGAGAACCTGGAGAGATGATCAGGTTAATGTAATCATGTAAAAGTCGACTGATTTGGGGAAAAGGACGCCACGGGTTGTTGCAGGCATGGAATTGGAGCGCTTCATGGAAGCAGAACGATGAAATCGGCAGCGGAAGGAGCCCTGGTGAGTGGTCGGCGAGCAGAGACAGTGGCCTTTGGGCGATTTCGCGTCTCCGTTGGCTGTTCCTTTGGGGGATGTGGTAACTTTGATGATGCCATGGGAGGCCATGTTTTACAGAGCTGCAGGATGAGAGAAAACGAAGAAACCTAAAATCAGTAGTGAAGAAATATGATACAGACAAGATAGTATTTCATCGTCATTATCATCAGCATATATATATTATACAGTGGTGGGAGCTAGCTAGCTAGCCAGCCGCCAACCTCAAGCTGTAGGCTCCACAGTCGATAATTAGGATCAGATTAAGGGATGAAGATTAATTGTATTGGATTAAAGTTTATGCGATGAAGTCAAAGGCATGGCAAGTTGAGTAAGATGATGAGTGATTAGTAGGGAGAGGAAGGGGTTATTGAAATTTGAAGGGAAAAACAACAAACAGTTGGTGGGTGAGCGGTGAGCATGAGGAGACGATCAGGTCCATGTGGATTGTGGGGAGGTTTATCTGGGTGAGTGTACACGTGGCATATTCCCTCATTGGAAAACGTCAAATTTCATCACCTTAGAGAGTTTAGCCCAGCGTCCCCCCGATCCCAAACTCCCACTTGCATTCTTCCACGTGGTAGCGTCCTTTAATTGGGAATATCATCTCTGTCCATCAACATGGGGATGCCTCGATTGATCAACACACGATTGTGTAATAAAAATAACACATCTTGATCCAAAAGACCTATTCTTAATCCAGACAACAAAATAAATTAAAAGTTTTAAATTTATTGATAAATTGATAAAATTGATAAAAGTCTTTAAAATAAACTCTAAAACATCTATTATCCTAAACATAATATGAGTATAAAATGAAATAAAATAATATCTCATGTGTAATATGAAAGAAAATAATATTTTCAAAACAATAATGAAAATAAAATAATACCCCCAAAACAATAATAGGAAATAAAATAATACTTACCAAACAATAATGAAAAATAAAAACAATATCCAAAAAAAAAAATAATAATATTACAAAACAACTAAAATAAAGATTTTGGTTAATTTGATCTAACGCCCTATGTCACACACCTCAGCCTACTTGAATAAGCTGCATTCTGAGTTCTTACGGATATCACAGTAATATGTGATTGGAACAAGGTAGGATCAATAATATTGAAGATCTTTTAAATCCACATCCAACTTGGTAAGTCGGCTACATAAGCATTGTTATTGATCTTCTTAACAATCTAGTATGATACATACTTTGTTGGAGAGAACTACTATGATAAATCCAGCCTTCTTTGAATGTTGTCTTACACCTATCTACTTTAGGCAGATTACAATTTGATGATACGCCTTTACTCCAGGTCGATCTTGCTAAACACAAGCGATTCCTTAACTGATCAAGCATATCAACTTGACTTGAAATAGAAATCTATATCCAGCGATAATTTTGTTGGTGCCCCTCACGTCAACACATACATTAACTGTCTTTACAGGCATCAACAAAGTTGAATTACATGTCGCACATGTGCTAAATCTTGCTTTGATTATGCTCTTTACTTAGCCCATTTCTTTTTAGTGGTTGGTTCGAAAATTTTATTCTGTCAAAGGTCGGAGATATGAAAATTTTGATGTAATTCACTAATTTCGTTTTCGAAAATACGTTTCATCTTGAATTTGGTTGAAAATACGTTTCATTTCAACCTCATTTGGTTGAATTTGATTTGAATTTAATTCGAATAAGGAGCTTGATTTTCTGTGTTTTAAGTTCATATATAAAATGTTGAAAATAATTGAATTCATTTCTTTGTTTTGAAATTTGTTTTGATGCTGACAAATGCTTAAACGTGTTTCGGCACATTTCGAAAAGTTTGAATAGAGAAAACGAGAAAATTTCACCTGCTAAACGTGGCCTTACATTCTCCGCCAAGATTTTGTTCTCCTTGGAGACTCATCCTTTATTAAAGGCACACTTAGGAAGAAAGCACTTGGAATAAGATTTATATGAGTGTTGTATATTACGCGCAAGGAGTAAGCGTAACACCCCAAATTATCTTACTAACGAGTTTTATAACATGTTTGGGTATAATAAACGTCAAAAATATATTTATTGAATAAAATAAAGATAAAAATAAAAGTAGGAATATGCGTAAGTTAAGTACAAATAATAAAGAAGATTTGACTATTGTAAAAATATTATAAATTGATTTGCAAATATTAGAAAGAGTTGAGGCAAAAAGTAATAAAAGAAAGATATTAGAATGAAATAAGGATGAAATTTGTGTAAACCAGTGAACTTCCAAAAGGAAGAGAGGGAGGAAGTTTCCCTCCCTTTGATTAGAAAAGATAAATAAAGGGATAGGGCCAAGAAATAAATATCTCGTTTCGGTCTTGGGAGAAAGGAGAGCAAATACGAGACAAAGAAGAGAGAAAGAAAGAAGAGAAAGAGAGAAAGAAGAGAAGAAGATTACAGGTATGGAATTCCTAAATTTGAGTATTGGTATGGAATTTGAGTATGGGTACGGATACATGTCTTGGGTGGTATGGAAGTCTAGTTTTGGACTATAAAGTTTAGATACATGGTTAAGAACCCTCTATCTTGTGTATGGTTTGGGTTTAGGAACTCCTAAGCTCGCTCTTGTAAGGGTTGAGTTAAGAAGAGGCTTTAAAAATTTCACCAAATATATGTTTGAAAGAGGTCGATTACAAGTCGAACCGAAAATTCACATTTTAGATCATATACGATGAATTGAATCTTAGAAACGGGTTTTGATAAGAAATAAAGAAATTTATTAGTAAAGTCCTTCTACAAAATTGGCAGCCACATCAATGAACTTGATGTTAGGCTTTTGAATTTCTGTTCGGACTCACAATAGTTTGAAGTTATGGTCTTTTTACTCACGAGCAACGATCAAATGGGTGATGGGTCGTCGAGTGAGCGGTGGTGGGTCAGCGGTGGTTCGTCCGCGAGGGATTAGTCGAACGAGGGTCGTCTCGGTGAACGGTGGTGCGTCACGGCGGTGGTCGTCGGCAAGGGTGCGTCGGTGAGCGGTGGTCGTCAGCGGTGGTGGGTCAACAAAGATTAGTCGATTGAGCGTTAATTAGTCCGGCGGTGGTCGTCGGCGAAGTGTCGATAGAGTGCGTCGAGTGAGCGATGATGTTCGTAGCGGTGATCGGTACGTCGAAACGCGCGACCTCCCGAAACGGAAAAGTCATATCTCCTTAAATGCGAACTCCGATTTGGGTGTTCTTGGACTCTATGGAAAGCCCATTAGTCGAATCCATCCATATGCCTGAGAAAATATTAGATGTCAGACCAAAGTGTTAAAATGAGAACAAATCGACGGTCTGACTCGTCGTCTGGTCGGCTCGTCAAGATGACTGCGCATGACTCAACCCAGGAAGGTCATATCTCCTTCGTCACGAACTCCGATTTAGTGTTCCTGGCAGGACTCTATGGAAAGCCATTAGTCAGAATTCATCAATAGACAGCTTAATAAGATTGGAACTCATATTAGTTCGAGGAAAACATGGAAAAGCGATAGAGCGATCTGGTGGCTCCATAGTTATTTGTATTATTGAGCGCCTATTATGAATTCATAAATGATTTCATGAAGTATACGATTAATAAGCGTAGTTATTTATCACGTATAATGAAGTATGAAAAATGTAAGGTATGAATAGCGATTGTATATATCGTATAATTACCAGAATGATAATAATTATTCGGGAATATGAATATCTTGAGCAATAAAATGCATATTGATTGTCTGGCAGAGCGCGGTAAGAGAGGGATAGATGGGCATCTTATAACCAGGAAGAATAAGTCTATGACATATCGGTTATATTCGAATCGGGACCCAGGTGGGTCCAGTGACATAGATCCACGCCGTTTGGATCGGGTGGCGAAAGTCGCGCGGCCTCGGTATAAATGGAATAGATCGGCTGTCTCGGACAGTGATGATACCTTCCGGGTATATTTATATTACAGCGCCTACGAGCCCTCATGGATCAACATTTCCTCCCTGATGAATATAGCACCTTCGGGTCCTCATGGATTATAGTATTCTGTATCCCACTCACCAAGGTTTATGCAGGCCTTGAAAGCGTAAAAGAAATGGCAGGTATATGCAAAGGAAATGAAGAGAATATGGGAGGCATGCTTCTTATGTGATGATAGTATCTGATTAAGAACAAGTAAAAACTCTAAGATTACGTAAAATGCTCTGGAAGATGATATAAAATGACGGATTTATGATAAGTATATATGAGAAATGACAAAGATACAATAACATTATATGTATTTATATGCATTGTATAAAAGTGTGGTGACTCTTAATAGAAGTCATATTCCCACTAGCGTAAAAAGCTTAGCACCCAGTTGTTCAATCCGTGTAGGTCGTAAGAGGAAAGCCAGGAGGCAGAGACGTACGTCGTCGAAAATCGCGCGTCGATAGGTGCCTTGGAAGACCTTTAGGTATATTTTGTATATGACATTTTGTAAACCCGATGCCAAATATTGTAAATGTTGAACATTTCCATATTTGGAGCTTGTATATATTTTGTAATCCATTGCTTCTGAATGTCTGAGTTAATTGTTTAACGTTATATGAATATGCGAAGTGTAAAGGTTGTAGTATGATAAAAGAAGTGACCACTCAGCAGCGTGCTAATACAGGGATTGGGGCGTCGCGGTTTAGAGTATCGAGCATCCGGTTGGTTGGTTGGCCCTTGATCGGGTCGGATCGGAAGGGTAGTACACTAACTCTGTCGGTAAATCCCCATGAATCACATCATCAAACTCCTTCAACAAAGTTTGCACCTTTATTGGAGATTAAGCCACAACTAAATTTCTACTTTTGACTTCTCCCTTCACAACCATCAAATTTACTACTTGGATCTCCTTACACTCGTCCATAAGTGAAGATGAGTCATGGATAATAGTTAGAAAGTTCATTACCTCAGCTCGTAAAGCCTTGGGTTGGTTCTCAACTTTTTAGTCTTGATTCCTCTCACCTTGATCTAAAGAGATTTGCAGTATATTCATTCACCCTCCTACTACCATGTGTACGTCTTTGATAAGCATAAGAAATATATTGTTCATAGCCCGATAGCAAAAATCTACCTCTTAATAACTGCTTCATTCTATATGTCATATTTGAACCGGATCTCGCCCCTCTCTCATCCTCATCTCCCTTAATCTATCTCATCATATTAATGTTCTCCCTTTTAACTTATAAGCAACAAATTTAACCTTTATGTCATCAGGAAACTCAGTATATTCAAAGAACTTGTCTACCTCTATCAACTAATAAAAAACCCCCTCAACATTAAGATCATCGTTGAAGTTACAGATATTTACCTTTAGTTTGTATTCGTCGTCGCCTTTGTAGTTTGGTTGTTGCTGCCTTCCTTCTCTTTGTCTACCATGTGGATTCGCAAATTCACCAAAATCGGCATCCTCATCTAAAGTGTCATCAAATCCTACGATTGGCTTTCTTTGATTTCGTTTTTTTGGAATATGATTAAAAATGGGTCTAGCGGGGCCAATTCCTCCGCCTTGTTCCTCAGCGTCATTCTCTGCCCTTGTTCATTGATCCTCAATAGCAGTTTGCGATTAGGGTTATGTGTTGTTTATAATTTAAGTTAAATTTTGTGATTATTTCTTGTTTATTGTTGATCTTGTGCTATAATCCACGATCAGATCTTGGGATTGGTTGTCATCGATAGCATCGATAACACTCGATAACATCCATTAGTCGTCGATTTGGAGCCCTCTTTCAATCTGTGCGGCCGCGAGTGTGTGCGATTAATCAGCATGATTGATCAACAAGAATAACACGTTTCAATTCAAAGACCAATTCTCAATCCAAAGAACAAAAAAAAAAAAAGCAAAAACTTTAAATTTATTAATAAATTGATAACAGTGATAAAAGTTTTTTAAACAAACTCTAAAATATCTATTTATACCCTAAACATAATATGGGTATAAAAAGAAACAAAATAATATCTCAAAAGAAAATAATACTTCAAAAATAATAATGGAAAGAAAAATAACATCTTTAAAATAATAATATGAAAAAAAAAATAATACTACTCAAATAATAATAAAAAATAAAGATAAGATCTAAAAAAATAAAATAATAACTCAAAACAATCAAAATAAAAATTTTGATTGATTTGATGTGACGTCATGCATCACCTCGGCCTTAGATACAGCAAGTTGCACGATCAGTTTCCAATACTGGGATTGGGAGGGACTAGGGAGGTCACATGCTTATGCCCTCAAGCTTGGATCCTTAATCTTAGGGGGTAAAAGACAAGAAGAAGAAGGTGAGGGCGCTGGCGGCCAGAATGGGAACGGATAGACTGCAACCGCCCACTACTTCAAAGGCTAGTAGTGTGCGTGACAGACAAAGCCATAGGCTTTTTTGTTTTTCAGTTTTGGTGGCACATATATGACACGTGGGTGGATGCATGTTCTCTACTAATTCAAATATGGTGTGGGTAAAAAGGTCGGGGTAGAGGCATTTGGCTTCTAAATCTAATCAGCGACCAAGCCAAAGGGGTCGACATGCTATGAGTAGTAACCGGTAACCTGCTACTGCACAAGGGATATCATATACGATCCCGTCTTCAACGGCTATTACGTCCGACCTCCAAGAGGATAGAACAATAACATGTTAGGTGTGCATGCAAATTCTTAGATGAGTTGGAGATAGAAAGGATTATGTATTAATAACTATGAACGATATCTATAAAAACAAAATCACGACGGTGTTATAATGTCCATCATAATTAATAACATCTTGTCGGATCTCTAAAAACAAAATCATAAAGGCATTGTTATGATCACTATAGTCAAGCAGGTCTCAGTGAAGCCGTTTAGGGGGCTCCTAGAGGCCAAATGTCGCATATTATGAAGAAAGCAGTTATTGAAAAAGTGAGATATATAAATATATCAATATAATGATAAAAAAGTAAAAGCATTGAGACAATAAAATGAATCTTAAATATACTTTGATACAATAAAAGAAATCTTAAATATACTATAATACGTCCCCTTAAGATGGTGTGTTAGAAACAACACCAATCTTGTTACATTTGGAAAGGAGGCGAGGTTAAGAGAGGGATTTGGTCAGGGTATCAACAAGTCGATAGCAAAGACATGAGCAATACGCAGCTCAAATGACTGAACTAGGTCACGAACAAAGTGATAATTAATCGCAAGGTGTTTCATAAGAGAATCGCAAACAGGATTAGCAGAGAGATAGGTAGCACCAAGGTTGTTCGAGAATAGCAGTTTAGCAGCAACAACGGTAATGACACGATACTTGGCCTTAGTGGATGACCGAGCAACAGTACGCTACTTTGTAGAACTCCAGGAGATTGGATTAACACCAAATAATATGAGAAAAGCACCTATGGAAGTACGATCATCTGGGTTACCAGCCTAATCCTCATCAGAAAAGTCGTGCAATATATGTCTGAGGAGTGTCTGTAAGAAGCCGGATACCAAGGAACTTGTGCCATTAAGATAACAAAACAAGCAGTTGGCCTCTCCCCAATGATGTTCAGACGACACATGCATGAACTGGGAGAGTTTGTTCAAGGCAAAGGAAATATTCGGTCGAATCATCCGAAGATGTTGGAGGCTACCGATCACCTGACGGTACATGGTGGCATTGACCGATGCAGTACCATCATTAGCGGTCAGGGAAGTACCCCATCAAGCGGTGTTGAGACAACTTTGGAGCCAAGCATGTTATGTTTGCTCAGAAGATCAATGACATACTTTTGCTGAAATAGGAGAAGGCCTGAGGAGGTAGCTAGAACTTCAATTCCACAAAAGTAAAATAGTGGCCCGAGATCCTTGGTGGATAATGTAGAGTCAAGTTGTCGAATAATTGTGTCAACAAGTGAGGGGTTACTACCTGTAATAATCAGACCATCAACATAGACCATGAAGTAAATAAGTGCAGTACCACGGGAATAGATAAAGAGAGACGAGTCTACACGGGATGTAACAAAATTGGGAGAGCAAGAAAGTGTGTAGCTCCTGGTACCAAGCTCAAGGAGCTTGTTTTAGACCATAAATAGCCTTGTGTAAATAATAGACATGATGTGGATACTCGGCGTTGCGCATACCCTACGGTTGCGCCATATAGACCTCTTCGGTGAGATGCTCGTGAAAGACATTGAAGAAGAAAGAAGAGAAACGCGCGTAGTCAAGTTGCGAAGGCCCAGCGTGGAGTGCAATGCTAAGCACGAGTATGGAAGGTATTAGGATTGATCCACAAGACTCAAGTCTCAGCGAAAATCAACACACGACTATTAGTGAAAGCCTTTAGCAACAAGCTAAGCTTTATACTGAGCAATAGAGCTATCATGATTTTGTTTGATGCGAAAAACCCATTTTTTGCCCACTATGTTCTGCCCCAGGCTTGGAGAAATGAGAGACCAAGTGTTGTTCCAGATGAGAGCACCATACTCGTACTACATGGCCTAAACCCACTTCAGATCTTGGAGAGTTTAGGTGATAGTGCAGGGTTTAGAAATAGGTGGAAAGATGGTGGTGAGGCCATATTTCGAGTTGGGCTTGATGATGGTACTTTTAGATCGGGTTTGGGATGATGGTTTAATCGGGAAGGGGATGGGTAGGGGTCGGGACTATGGCTGGAAGTGAGGAGAGGGGTCACGAGACCAAGGGCTGATGAGGAGACAATTGATGGAAAGGTGTGATTGGGAGTTACTTTTGAGGTTTGTTGAGCTCGGTACAAAGGTGGGGGAGATCTTTGGTTGATGGGAGGTAGCGAGGTGATGGGGAAGTACTGAATTACCGCTGAAATCCAGCGATCTTTGGAAAATGCATTTCGAGGTGGGCGAGGAGGCAGGGAGAGTAGAGTCCATGTCTATTACCGGCGATGCGATGGTGGGAGAGGAAGAGAACGATAAAACATTCTCCACAAACTTGACATGACGGGACATAAAGATTTTTTTTTTTTAGAGTGGGGTCAAAACAAAGGAAGACACTCTAAGTAAGGGAGTAGTCGAGAAAGACACACAGACTAGATTTGGGGTTGAGTTTGTGGGAAGAGTAGGGGCGCAACCAGGGAAAACATAGACAACCGAAGACATGGAGTTTGGATGGGTCAGGAATTGTGCGGGATAACTTTTTAAACGAGGAACCAAGAGAGAGACCAACTTTATGCATTTGATTGATTAAATAAGCGATTGTAGCAAAAGCTTATGGCTAGAAGGTCAAAGGAATGGAGGCGTGTAGGAGAGTGAAACCCATTTCAATAACAATAGCCGATGTCGGTGTTCGAATACCCGGTATGTTAGAAGGTGTGAGAGGTGTAGTGGGATTAGATATACCATGGGTTGCAAGGAATGATCGAAGAGCTAGGAATTCACTCCCATTATCTGTGTAAAGTGTTTTTATGGTGGTGGTGAAATAATTTTCAACAAGTTGCTTGGAGGCAACAAAGTTGAATAGATACGATTCTGATGTAATGGAGAAAACCATATATACTTTGAGATATGGTCAACAAAAATAACATAGTAATGAAAACCATCAAAAGAGGAATTGGGTGAGGTCCACACATTAGAAAAGATGACATCAAGTGGAGAGGAAGAGGTAATGCTTGATTTAGCAAAGGTACCGTGGCTTTATTAATGCTGTGGGAGCTCTGAAGGAACATAAATGTTCTTCAAGAAAATACTTAAAACACTAAGAAATTTTTAAAAATTGGCAAGGGCGAATGGCGAGGCAGCTTGATTGCCAAATAGAGATAGTGGTAAAGGAGGATCAGGCGGGATAATATGACTAAGTGAGGCGAAGGGGACCCGACTGTCGAGTAATAGACGTCTCTAAGCTGCCCACGAGCAGGGGACCCGTGGCGGCTCACATGCAGAAAGAAGAGTAAAAAAATAGGACATTAATAGGGTTGTCTAAACCTGAATGGAGACATAAATAAGATTTTAGACATGGCAGAGCACATATAGGACATTAGAAAAAAATAAAGGTGTAGGGAGAGAGGTAAGAGAGAAGGAGTCAATGTTCACAATCGATAAACCTAAGTCATCACCAATTATCACACTATTAGAGGCAGTGTATGGTGCATGAAAGGCAAGGGCAACAAGATCTGTGGTCACATAGTGAGAGGCTCCTAAATCAATAACTCGATCTAGAGAGGTACCAGGAGTGAGGGATGGATCAGAATGGGATATGCAGTTGAAGGTCACGCAAAGTACGGGTAGGAGTGGGTGGAAGAGAGTCGAGTGCAGGTGGGCATGACCGCACGCCGGGTAAAAGTGTCCCATATACCACAAAGCTGATAGTGCCCGAGGTAACAACTATGCTCGAACTTTGATGATGGAGCCGAGTGTCGTGGAGACACAGGAGGAGCATGCCCGAGATACTAACTATGCCCAATCTAGGTTGGTAGAGAAGGCCGTGCAAATTTCTAGGGGATAATAGGTGATGTCGGATCGAGACCTACGGTCAGTAGCCTACTTCAAGTTCGATTGACGATAGGACGAGGAACCAGGCAAAGTAACCATGGAAATTGCCGAAATGGAGGCCGAAGTGAGCTGGGGGAACCCGACTTCTGAGTTAGGCCTATTAATTTAGGAGGTGCTCGAACAATTCCTCGAACATAATTGGAGTCTCTCAAACTTAGAGAGCATGAGATAAGTTAGAGTAGGCCGGGCCGAGTCCGTTCAAGACACGGACAGAGAGCTCATCAAAGTCAATGGGGACATTCATGAGAGCAAGGAAGCCAATGTCAGGTTCCGACATCTCAGATGTGGTTCTCGTAATGGTCCGAGTACCTGCTAAGAATGGCGTTGACTCTCAAGACACCATGATGCCTGGGCTGAGGGAGAGGCATATGTCTTTGTTTTCCAAGTGGTCCACGAACCTAAGATGTGGGTGGTGGAGGTGCAGAGAAACCGCACGAGCGTGGAGAAATGGATCCTCGCCATTGGCAATCGACTGGTTTGCCCAAAGAGTATAAATTTAGATTTATGAGGGAGAAGCAACACGCAGTTATCGATGTCAAGGACATGGCTTTGAGCCATCGACGAACCTAAGTCGTACCCAAATAAGATATATGTGAATTGTAGCGCACGCTAGAATAATTGCGTGGATCGCGAAATAGCCGCCCGAGCATCGGGACGCTCGAGAATGACTAAGCACAGGTGAGTTAGTTCGCTAAGACCGCGGGGTAAGAGAGGCGTTCGAGGTAATCGATGAAAGAAGAGGCGTCGACCATTGCGAGAATAAGGGCTAACAAGAAGCGTGGATCAGCGAAAGGCGATGGCTGTGGTTTGGTCGTTGCTTATGACTCTAATACCATATTACGAAAAAAGACTTTATTATTATCAGAAATATGTGATATAAATATATCAATACAAGGGCAAAAAGGTAAAAATATTAAGGCAATAAAAAGAATCCTAAATGTACTCCAATATTGCAGACCCATTTGTCCACGAGTCCTCAAAAAATGATGGATTTACTAGCACTGTCAACCTAGTCTCATTGTGATGGGATGGTAAAGTCACCCTCTCGGACATAATGCATTACGAGGTCACGTCACCACTTTACACCTTCCCTTTTACCTTAATCAAGTCTACCTGACCTCTTATTCTCTTCATCACCGCACTACAACACGCCAGAATGACTCTTTATATAAGCGAAAGTTCACCACGCCGTGCGAAGACAAAATCAAAGTCGAGATTACGCCACAGATCATGGCCGTGAGATTCTCAATATTTCGCGTAGGGTTTAGCGAACGATATCATATCAACGCAGGTAGTTCGATCCTCACATAGCAGTAAATTGTAATTAGGAACTGTTGACGGTGTTGAGTAACTTATATCATTTTGTATCTTATTAATGCAATATTGTTAAGCATTGATTACAAGATGCTTGTTTCGTAGGTCAAGGCTCCACATAAGTCGAACTTATTAGGATGAAGTTATGAATCATATGTAAAGCTTGTCTTATTGCATTGAATGTGACAATTAACTACTGGTTTGGACATCACCTGAGGAAGATGCAATAATTCTGCCTCATAGTAATGGCACGTGTCACCTGGTCTATGAACTCCTCTTGTTTCTCCTATTTCTTACATGGGATAAGCAAAAATATCAAAACAATGGCGGACCTACATTGGACTTTGGGGGGCAAATGTCCACCTGAATATTCGAGAAAAAATAAATTTTAATGGTTTTGAATCAATAACCTCTAGTTTGGAGGTAAGTTTTTTTAATCATTATGCTATATATTACTTCATAACTTTTTATTTCCTTACTTTATTATTGAATCAAAATAGATAAATATAAACATATTTCCAGTATTTTTATATTTACGAATATATTAAAATTATCGAGCAACATGAATGGTCATTTTTACAAAAATATCGATAATTAAAAATTATTCACATATTTAACTTTTTAAACACAATATTTAAAAATTAAACAAGAATATATATTTTTGTTAAACAAGAATATAACTTTTGAAATTTTTAACTATATTTATATATTTATTTATTAACAAATAAATTATTTTTTGTTAAAACATATTTCATCACATTCGTGTACACATATATAAATAAAATTACTTTATGATTTACACACAAAAACATTAGGTATTTTTAGAGTTGTTTCTTTCACCCCATAACCCCCTCGTATTGAGAATAAATATTGATATAAAGATTTCATTTATAATTAAAATTAATTTAATATTATCAAATTAATTTTAATTTAAAATTATTGTAGTTTTATTAAATTTTAATTGTTAATTTATGATATAAAAAATAAAATGAAGTGATAATACATTTAATGTTAAAAATATAATGTAAAAATAATGTAAAATTAGTAAAAACATTTATAAATAATAAGATAAATATAATATAAAATTCTACTTATGAATAAAAGTGGTGGAGGAGGGCTTGCTCTTCCACATTTTTGAGCAGGGTTCGAAACCGAGATATTCCACCAATCGACTATCGATGGAGGTTATCATATTTTGGTTATGATATTTTAGTTCTTGGTCATAACTCATAAGTGAGAAAATTAAAAGGTAATTCGGTTATTGTAGATTCCAAAAGATTTTGTTGATGTTTTTTGGCCAACAACCACTCAACTTTCAGGTATCCAACACTTGGCCCCCTTATGTGCCTATGTAAATTACTTTTTCTGCTTTCATTTTCTCCCTTCTATTATTTTTCGCCATTTGCGCTACTAGTTTCTTCCTTTGTTTTCTTTTGCTTACGCATAACTTCCTTCTCAAGGTACATTGTTAAGGTCATGTTTCTTTACCTCGTCATTCTCAAATCCTAGTAAGTTATGCGAATGTCCTAGGGCTTTCTCTTTAAGGATAAATTGTGGTTTTTGTGTTCATAGAGGGTTATATGTAATGTTGGAGTACCTAAAGGAGGGTCTTCATCTACCATTGCCACCAATTTTGAGGGCATTTTCCTTTTGTGCGAAGGCTCTACTTCATTATTTCAATGGGGTTGGGGAGTTATTTTAACATGTTTATTTATAATAGAGATTTTGGATTTTAAATTCCTTCCTTGCATTGGCTAAAGGGCTCCTTCGAGCTTGTCTTTGGTGGCAGACTCAAAAAATAAAGCCACGAGGGACATAATTTTTTCAGGAGGGGCATTAACAAGACATAGATTAACATTTATTAGTATATTAGCATTATAGCATAATGTTTAGAGTGTTTATTTTCAAATTAGGAGTCATCAGCTTATTTTTTCACAAGTCATTGTATGTCCTGGTTATGTCCACGACACTTAGAGTTTAGCTCGATTCTCAAAATACGTAAATTTTATTTTCACCAGTTCTCCCCCTTATCTTGGCTACCTATATGTTTCCTTTTCAAGAGAGAGGACTTACAACGAGATAAAACTTCTCTTTCTCTAACGCCTGCAAATCAAAACGCTCTAAGAAACACGGGATATATCTGAGAATTTGATTTTACGGTATATGCGTAAACATCAAGAAAATATCTACTGATATTTTTATAAAATATCGCCCACTAAAATTATTTGCTTAATCATAACGTTTTATAATTACTAAATTAAATATGTAATTTAATATTATTCTTTAGAATTAATGAGTTTTTATTTTTAATTTATAGATTAATAAAAATTATTTATATAGATAATGAGAAATTATTCATATCTTACTCAAGGTAGATTAAAATTAAATGGATTCAATGATTCATTAAATTAAATATATATATTTAATAAATTATTAAGATATTATAATGTTAAAGAGATATTATTTATTTTTTTCCTGCTATTATTACAAATATTAAGTAGATAATGAGAAACTTCAATATGTTTGTATTATAATATTAAAAATTTTAAATGATATTATTTTAATATTGTAATCTTCATTAATTTTAAAATTTAAATTTTGAAAAGGTGAAAGGATTACAGAAAATAAAAATAAATAAAGTGATAATGTTAAAACAAAATGTAAAAATAATGTACATAAAAATAGTCATAAATAATAAGAATATAAAAAGATTTGCATTATATATATCAAGCGCAAAGTGTTGCGAGAGCTGGATGAAGTGTGCGAACATTCTTTATTTTGGGCGAGTTCGAAATCCCCAAACATGGCTTTTAAAAATTTTGTAGATTTGAAACATTGTAGGCTTGCGGGCCAACATCGGTCAAAACCAATATATCACCCGCCAAAATTTCGATGAAATCAACGATAAATGACCAATATTTCTTCCAACCGACTATCGGTGGTGGATATCCTATTGACCCTCACCGATAATCGAAATATCGTCGATATTTCGGCCGATATTTCCGAAATTTAGTTCCTCGTGGGTTAGGCCGTAATGGGAAATTTTGGTGCTTAATTTATATTATATTTTATATTTTTATTATATTAAAATTAACGCATATTATAAATAGATAAGATGTTATTTTTTATAATTTTATTTCATTAAAAAATATTATTATTATTATATATTAAAATATAAAATAAAAAATCATTTTTAATATAATTAGGATGGGATGGGGCGATACTAAACAATACTTGACTCGTCCCACCTAAAATCTGATTACATTAACCCCAAATCCACCAAAACTCGATAACCATAATCTCATATCGATCCCATTTGAAACGGGATAGAATCTCGAAAAAAAAAATTGTATCATTGTCATCCATATTCATTCAGGAGTAAGTTGTTATAAATCTCTAACTCTACCTAAATGTTTTGGAATTTTAAAATTTCCTCTTCTTTCCCTTCCTCATATTATTCTGCTTTGTTAATACCTCTCCTTCTCTAATTTAAGGTGATTTTTAATTTCCAGATTTCATTGATGAGTATATATTATACTCATTTTATCTCTATGCTTTGCTAGGATTTTTAGTAGTTTTATTATATAAATAAGTGATCTAATACTCTAAATGTTTAATTTTATGATTAGGTCAACCATGAGGTAATATGAAAAAAAAACAAAAAGATAAAGCCCAAAAATCAGCAAACTACACATGTAACAGCAACTACTATGTTTTAATGTTTTCAGTTGCAAGATGATCTCAAGTTGTTACAATCCTTATATTGATGGATATGAGACTTCCCAAGCTTTCCAACGAGTCAAAGATCACTCAAATGTGTCTCTAATAACAGTTATGTTCTGGAAGTTAGCAAATAAAAATAAGGATGTCAGAACGACGCTATGGTTAAACCAACGTCGTGACGCGGAAAACGCTATACTTAACGCTGAGATACATTGCCAAACGACACGCGACGTCAGGTTGGTTTCGAAAGTAGATTTTCTTAGTCCATTCTTGAGCCATAATTGATAGTTTTAAAGCCTAAAACCCTATAAACACAAAGGGGGATTAATTGGGCTTCGGCGGGATGTTTCACCCTAAGAATCAAGTATTTTGAAGGAGAAGACTGAAGATAAGAAGGGCTTCATCTCCAGACATTAGTTTTATTTCTTGTCCTCATCTCATACTTTTGTACTTCCTATATTATTTCTCCTCTTCATGAGCTAATTTCATTTTCTAGGTTTAGATTTAGTTTGGGTTATGATTTATGTATTTGAACATTGATTTACTTTCTATTTGACATTAGAGTCACAATTCTTATTAAACACCTATTCTATTCTCTTCTTAAGTATTTGTTGATGATTGTACACAATTACGTATATTTTTGGTTCAATTCAAGATTTGAGAAATGAGATTGAATTTTAATATTGTTAAGGTGCATCACATTTCAAGATTGACAAGAAATTCTCATGGGTTTCGTGGGTGGTAATCGAGGTTTCTAAGTCATTGCACTCTTATGGCTTTAGGATTGAGTAGAGATGCAAAACACTCAAGTTTATGGATGAATGTGGGTTATCTAGGATTTGGCACATGTAATAGTGAGACTTATCATTAATAGGTGACTAGTATGTCATTTGGGAGTAAATCGGATCGTGATATATAAGGATTAACCAAATGAAGTCTAAACTATGAGTTTTCCATATTTCATTTCACTCCATTCACATGTTAGTTTAGGATTTCAATTTTTTAGTTGTTTTCTTTGTCATTTTCACCTTAATTCCACCATCCGCATAGTTAGGCGCTTATGCATATAATTATACGCGCACCTAATTTCAACCCATGCACTTACGACATTGGCTTTATACATTTTCCACACTTTTCCTATCAATCATCTAGTTACTCCTAGACCCAAACATGTAAATAATTCATTTATTTTTACAATTCCTCTATTGCTCTGTTATTTGCACTCCCTCTCTTTTTAAAACACTCAATTATTTCCATTATAATTATATGTTATTGATATGGGCGGTAATGTCAATATCCACCCCTAGGGGCCCAGAGGGAAATGGCTGCCTCACAAACCCAGCCCCCTTATGTCAACCTGCAGCAGAGGTCCGATTCATTGAGCCCAAAGCCGAATCTGACTCGCTGAAAATCCATAACCGGTCCAATAAGCCCAGACATCTCATCTAAACAGAAAATGTAAAAGATATATTTTATTTATTCCCGCATCCCACCATAAGGGAAAGAAAGGCAACGATGATTATCGCAAATGATATCTTCCTATAAGGAAAGCAAAGATCATCCCAAGTTAACCGTTTTTTCCTATATCCCAGTACGATCCGATATGACTAAAATAGTAACATATTCCATCCAATGGGAAGGACTCCCACTACCATCCAACCTGTCAGCTCCTCAACTATAAATACACGCCATCCCATCACGAAAAGGTACGCCAACATTCTTACACACACACTCTTACAGATAATTATACGCACACATTCTCCGCCCTCTGCGCCCTTTCTCTCGTAAAAGAAACTGACGCAGCATCTAGCGCCACGCATAATTTCTCGCCGACCCCTTCCTTCTTTGTTTTTGCAGGAGCGCCACGACTATGCTCAGATATCTAGATTTTGAAGAAATTATTCAAATTTGTACGATCCGCATCTGCAGATCCCGTACCTTCATTGAAACAATCCTGGCCCAGCACCAATGACCCCCAATATCGCTCCAAATTCCCGCCCGGCCAGATCATCAAGGCCACCAGGAACAGACAGCTCCTATACAAATATAAACTGATTCGCCATCGATGGTATCGACTTAATTGCGGGGGAGCAGAGTAACGCCTAATCCACTTAAGGATGCGGTATCCACCGTGAATGCTGATAATAGCCCCTGACGTAGGAAGCAACGCGGGGCCGTCACTAACGAAGTGGAAGCACCGCCTCAGCCAATCAACGCCAGAGGAATTGAAACAACGGACCGACGCATGCAACATCCAAGGAGCCCCGACAAGCCCAGCAAAGGTCGCGCACATTCCCATCGGCGATCGACACTACCACGGCAACCCTCAGATGTCGGCGTGCGTAATCCAATCAAGCTTAGGGGCACGAGCCGCAATTAGCCCCTCAGAGGAATCAACCCCGAAGACAGTCGGAGTGTAGAAACCTCTCAGTCCCCCACCGAACAAGAAAGCACCGGGAGCAGAGGTTTAGGAGTCTTCTGAAGCAGAAACTCAGCCGCACGAAGAGGTAGCTAAAGGATCGACCTGTGATACTATGGATACTTCGTACAACAAACCGAATCACCCTTCTCACAAATAAACATACGCAATTCAAGCCCCAAAGAAATTAATGCCGCAAGTGGAAGTCTTTGACGGAGCCAAAGACCCCATCGACCATCTTAACACTTACAAGAACCAGACGGAGTTGCATGGGTATCAAGACCCCGCGCCAGTGGCTTCGCTACCACGCTAAAAGCGCCCAAATTCTTTAGCCCGGGCTTTAATAATCCCTTCATCAATCTCTTCGCCCGAGCTATCCATCGCTGCCTCCACTACCAGCGCCAGACGCATACAAAGCCAAAGCTTCACTAACCTGGAAGCCCTGACCCCGTCGAATCCTTGACAATAGAAGAAACAATACGCTCAAGTTCGTGATTTGAGAGCAACCTCGGGCATTATTAGCTCATTCGACTTCTTCTTCTGCTTCACACCTCTCGAGGAGGCAAACCCATTGGCCTTTCTAAGGCGGATCAATACTACATAGCATAGCCGCCAATGGTCAGCTTCGACGGCCACACCCATAAAGGATTCGCCTCCGAAATGCTCGAAGCAGGCCGAGGCATAAACCCAAGAAAGCACGTACCACGTGGCATAACGCCCGCTTCCAAATTCGATTGTGGGAAGCTCTGAGCGCCTCAATTTCGAACTTACCAAACCGCCTCATCCTCTCAGATTTGGTGATTTTCCTCACGGGCCATGCAATGACAAACACCTCTTAAATGAACTAGCATTTCCGTGTGGAGCCGGGCAAGAAGAGGTCCAAAGGGCAATCCCAAGGTGGAAGGGAGGCAGGGCCTCAGCAGAGGGATCGCACGGACATCGACCTAGATGGACTGTGAATGCCCGACTTTATCAACTCCGAAGATAAGGGCGGCAGCCAGACATTCGCCAACGCCAGCTATGACGCATCTTCCTTAAGTAAGGCCGCAAAACGAAAGCACCCGAGAAAAAACACGAGGAAAGTGTAAAAACCGTAAACGCTCAACCATCTTCAGACAAGCCACGCTAAAAACAGAGCAAATACTCACGAAGATTATCAGGGTATGCCAGTCGCAGGACAATTCCAAAGGTATCGCCCCCCCGGTCTTCTGAAGATTTGTACTCCCAGAACGACCGGGCTTCACTAAGAAATACCGTCCTTCCATGACCTATGTGAAGAAGGTAGCTCTGAGATTACCAGGAGCTCCAGAGCTGCTTGAGTATTGAAAATGAAGCCCTGAGTAGCTATCAAACGAAAAGATGAAGGAGCAAAGAGCCATGTGGACGCCAACCCTCTCTATCCCTGGGTGTGCCATGACCTTTCCAAAAGGCCTACCAAAATACCCCCAAATTATTGAGCCGGGCCAGGCGACAATGAATACGTGAACTCTTTCAAGGTGCAAAGGAAATGAAGGCCATCAATAAAGGCGACTTCAAAGAAGCAATCATCCTGTGCACTCCGAGGTCAGATAAAGAGTCGAACATTCGACCCATATTCGACACCGAGGGGTCGATAGCCATCGCAAAAATGGTCCCATATAAAGGGCCAACTCGCCAGTCCCACGTTTCACAAAGATGCCGGTGGAAAGACGAGAAATCAAATTCCTTGGGTAGTTTGATCAGGTTCACTTCTTTTACCCTTATCTAACGGATGGGGAGGCGCCTCGTGGAGTGTGTCGTGAGGCCAAACGACCGTCAAATAAGCTGAACACTCAAACTACCCGGGACCGTAAGATCAAATGTAAGAGTCATCACTGATAATGCTGTTAGCAAGAGTTACTGACCCATGACGAAGCAACAGTATATCAGACGAGAGCCCAACAAATAAAACCCGAGCCTCGACCTAGTCAACCCTAAAAAAAAAAAAAGACCCCACACCGAAAAGAAGGAACGCAGACCTAGGAATAAAGTGGAAAGGGACAAGATCAGAGAAACTCGAGATAGGAGGGGTCGATGAAAGAGACTGAGGGAGTCAAGGAGAATATGAAAAACAAGCGCGAAACCCGAAGAGTCACCATTGATCTCTTAGGCAAAATTTCTTCCGAACGAACGCTGTGGGGAATAAAGCAGACGAACAGGAAGAATTGGCGCCCTCGCACACGCAGCCTCAGAGGCAAGGGGGCTTGGGGCAACCGATATGGCGAAAAATAGCCCAACATCCAGCTCCCTAGGCTCCGCAGGGGAAATGGCTGCCCATATCAAACCCAGCCCCTTATGTCAACCCGCAGGTCCGATTCAATCGCCCAAGCCGACCGAGACTGCCGAAAAATCCATAACCGGCCCAATAAGCCCGTACATCTCATCTAAAAACGTAAAATAGAAAGATATATTTTATTGGTCTTTATCCACCATAAGGGAAAAGAAAGGATAATGATGTATCATCGGCTACGTGACATCTTCCTATAAGGAAAGAAGACTCATCCTGCCAACCGCTTTTCCTATATCCCGTACTATATCCGATATGGACTAAAATAAGAAATAATATTCCATCCAAATCTGGAAGGACTTCAATTACCATCCAACTGTCGAGTCTCAACTATAAATACGAGGTCATCCCATCGATGAAAGGTACGCCTGGGATTCCCATACACACACTTTAGTTGCATACTCATATGTCAACACATTCCGCCCTCTGCAAATTCCTTTCTCTCGAAAAGAACTGACTTAGTGATTTAGGCGCCACCCGCATACCCTCGCGACCCCTTCTCTTTGTTTTTGCAGGAGTGCGCCTACTAAGGTTTCAGGTGACCCAGATTGCAAAGAAGCCATTCTTCACCCTGCATCGATCCACTCTCAGATCCCAAATTCTTCATAAACAACTGTCCACCAATGGCCCCCACACGCTCCGTGTACCTCCCACCCGGCTGAAAAGGCATCATCGCTATCAAAGATGTATGGATAAGAGGCACTTGTGTGACTTTCCATCATGGACTAAGCATTCCCCAAGTTTCAGAATATTTGATATTGTAGCCACATTTCTATTAAATGTCTTATTCTATTCTTCATATTTGTTGATGATCAGACACCATTGACATATTTTGGTTCAATTCAAGATTTGAGAAATAAGAGCTGAATTACATTTAGTGGAATCACATTTCAAAGATGACAAAAAATTCTCGCGGGGTTTTGTGTGGTACTAAGGTTTCTAGGGTTTATTGCACTCTTAGGCTTTGAGGCTGAGTGGTAGACGCAAACATGTTTCACAAGTGGTACTGTGGGTTGTCTAGAGAGATTTACATATGCAATAGTGAGGCTTATCATTAATAAGTGATTAGAATGTCATTTGGGAGTAAATCGGATCATGATGTATAAGGATTAACCCAATGAAGTCTAAACCTTAGGTTTTCCATCTTTCATTTCACCCCATTCACATGTTAGTTTAGGATTTATGTTCTTTAGTTGTTTTCTTTGTCATTTTCACCTTAATTCCACCATCCAGATAAAGTTAGGATTACCCAATTTCAATACTTAGTAACCTAATCTTTGTATTAAAACGATATTTACCACTCTATATTACTTAATGCAATATATGCACTTGCACACATAGACGCTTTTTACATTTTACACACTTTTCCCTATCAATCATCTAGTTACCCTTAGACCCAAACATGTAAATAATTCATTTATTTTTGCTAATTCTTCTATTGTTTGCTATTTGCACTCCTCTTTTTAAACACTCAATTATTTTCCATTATAATTATATGCTATCAAAGATATAGATAAGAGGTCACTCTGTGTGACTTTCCATCAGACTAAACATTCCAAGTTTTGTACTATTTCACACAACACAAATCTATTTCTAAATTCTCTAAAAGTAATAGATTTTTACACTCATTGTTTGCTATTTGCACTCCTCTTTTTAAACACTCAATTATTTTCCATTATAATTATATGCTATCAAAGATGTATAGATAAGAGGTCACTTTTGTGTGACTTTCCACCATGACTAAGTATTCCAAGTTTCGTACTATTTCTTCAAGGCACACAACACCAATCTATGTCTCCCAAAATGTGGGCTTTTTTTGTGTTGGAAACCTTTCGTCTACATTGATACGATATCATGGTTTTATCTAAGTTCTCATGATTTTTTGGCTTTAAATTCTTTCTTATAAAGCGCTTCACTAATGATGTTATCACGAGGAAACTCATGCCTTTAATTTCAATCAAGCCGGTATATTAGCAGATTCTGATACATATCTAAAAGACCAATATCCAATAATCTTTTCTTTCTAATACTGAACAAAACTTCCCCGAACTCTAATACCATTCGTTTCAAAACTTTATGTAACTCATTCATATCGAGCATGATATTATCCATTTTAATTCCCAAGCTTTTATAATTTTTATTTAAAGCTTTTTTTCGTAAAACATTCACCAACGAAATATTATTCATATTTATATAATTATAAATCGTATTGAATAATGCAAGACTTTGAGTTCACACCATTTATTTTGTATGTATTATCTCCGTATGAATTTGCATCACACTAGTCATTCTCAAACTTTTTCACCATTATCTTCCTTTGCAACAGTAACATAGTCGATTCCTGTCAACAAAAAAAAAAAAAAAGTTGAAGAAGAAGAATCATATCACTCCAGCTTGTTGCAGGTACCTCTTGCCTCCATGCGATGGCGCAATAGAAGCCATTGCTTAATACCGGGTGCTTTTGGTGTATATCTGTGCTTTTGGCCTTGTTTTCTTTGTTGATTCTTTGTCATTTGACTGCTCTTATACCCATTATAATTTTTGGGTTCTCCTGAGATATGATGGTGGAATCCCTGCGTTGATCATAAGAGGAGTAGAAAACAACAAATACCCACATGGGATTTGTGCGCATGTGAGAAATGGCGCTCATCCCGTTTCTTCTGTTTTGTTCCCATGTCTTTCTTTACTTAGTGTCCTTGTTTGGAAGCTTAAATTCCTAAGAGTTAACTGAACTTAGTGGAGAAAATCTTGAGCTCGCTTTAATCTCTCGTTATTTGTGTACTGTCGCCCAACATGAAACATTTACTAGAAATTTGAATGTGCTTTCACCCAATGAATTCAATTCGATTAGAAATTGCTAATGCTCTCTGAATGAATTTTCCAGGAAAATCCTTCAGGGGTGTTTTCGAAATCAATTCTAGAAGCAATTAGAAGTAACATTTCGTAACGAAATATGGGAAAGGACAGAGAAAAACGGATGAGAATGAGAATTTAAAAGAAACCAACTTACCAGTCAACCGACCAAGCTACCAGTCTTTGGCTGTTATCCTCAAAACTTATTTTGCATCCTCCGTCCGCAATTGCCTTCATTTTCAACTCATTTTGGAGTCTCTTTCTCTCTCTCAAGTTTTATCGTCTCTTTTGCTTTTGGGGACAAAATTTTCATCGATTTGTAATGGCCAGGACCGGCAACAAGAACATACAAGCCAAGCTGGTGGGTATGTCTTCCCTTTTCTGTGTTTTATTTTTAAGTAAATATGTCTTTGATTTCAAATCTTGGATATCCCCTTTTTGTTCTGTATGATTCTATTGTTTGATTGAAAAGAGATTGTGGAAAATTTTTGATCCCATTAATTAGTTGGCGCATCGTTTCAGATTAATTTGTGATCTGATCACGTGGGAGTGATCTCTGGATATATTCTAAAGGACATGTATATTTTCTGGCTTTCTTTCTTTGTTTTGGAGTATTGTTAATCTTTTCTTGCTTTTGATGCATACTCAACTCATACTCATGAAAACCTTCCTCCATACACTTGAGTTCTACTTATTTATTATTGTTTTCAACAATTTGGGATTGGATTTATGGGTCCAAGTTTGATCCGTCAAGGTTTCTTTTATATGGACCGATTCTCAACCTGATGATGTTCTATGAACTAAAGTCAAAAAACTTATGACTGGTCTTGTGTTTTTGTTCTATTAGTACTAATGAATCCTTTGCTGGTAATGAAACAAATGACTCTAGTAATTTCGACATTATACTTCTGGTCCCAGGTGCTTCTTGGGGACATGGGAACTGGGAAAACCAGTCTAGTGCTGAGATTTGTCAAAGGGCAATTTTATGATTTCCAGGTACATTTTAGTTGTTTATTCTGCTCTGTTTTCTTTCCATTTTCTTGATGTGGGACACTCTTAACCTAAGTTTATGTTCTAGGAATCAACGATTGGAGCAGCCTTCTTCTCTCAGGTTTTATCATTAAATGAAGCCACTATTAAATTTGATATATGGGACACAGCAGGACAAGAACGATATCATAGCTTGGCTCCTATGTAATTATCGCGTGGTGCAGCTGCTGCCGTTGTGGTGTAAGGACATTGCGCGCATGGAAGCATGTCAAACTTATTAGAAATGTTCATTAGCAGCTTTGCTAATGTCCTCGGGTCATCTAATAGCTAATAATCTGATAATTGTTAGAAACCTAAGTAGGGATGGATCCTGATTGTGATTTTGTTTAACTTATTTTTAAATGTAGAATTTATTAATCCTTGCATACTTTTCCTTCCTATCAAAACTTAGCTTGAGATGACTCAAACTATTTTGAATTTGTTATAGTAAATTTGTTGGGCATGATGTATACCTATTTGATTAATATAGAATGTTTTCTGGCAGAAAGACCAAGCTAGATATCCTGGATCATAAACATTACTGGAGTAATAAATACTTATGGTTTAACTGTGTTGATACCAACTGTATCAAAATGTGTCTTCATTGACAGAAACTACTTTCTGAAATCTTTGTTTGCATCTCTCTCTTTCAACTGTGTTGGTATCATCAACTTTGATAACCATGTCTTTTAATTTTTGTTTTTCTTGTCTTCTTAATTCTTCGTATGTGTATCTTTTGTGTGTGTTTATTTATTGTAACCTGGGAATACATTTTGATTGAAAGAACACATGGTGCTTTGACTTCAGGATTCATTTGAACGAGCTAAGAAGTGGGTTCAAGAACTGCAAAGACAAGGTGACTGCTTGGAATCTACAGACTTTTTTCTTTCTATTTTTTTAGACACAGCTACTCTCGCATAAGGTGAAGCCATAGTTTTAAAAGGCTCGCTTAAGGCGCACCTAGGCTCAAGGCACAACCACTCCCTGGTTAAAGCCCCTTGCCTTCCAAAAAACACACTTTTATTAAAGAGGCACGCCTTATAGACTACAATTTCTTTTTAGAACACTTTTATTCTTTGAAATTTCTAATTATAAATTGAAATTTATATGGATTTCACTGCTTTTTTTATTGAAATTTTCTTTAAATAAGTTAAGAATCTTTTAATTTTTTATTAATATAATCATACTTTGAATCATATTTTATAAAATTGATGTACATCCCAAGTCACATTTTACTTTACAAAAGTCCTTGCCTTTGTGCGCCTTGCGCCTCTTAAAACTATGAATAGTTAACACCATAGAAATGTAATGCCTAGAACTGGTTTTAATATTACTTGTCTGTTATAGTTAATTTTTAACCATGAATTTATTTTCACAGAAGGCCTCTAATTCCCAATCTCAACTATGCATTATTTTATCCAGTTTGAATGACCCTTTTCTTTTTGGTTGGAGCATCATGATGATCTTATCTCCAGATAAACATTCTTTTCTATTTCTCTTTTTGTTTTTTGAGCATTTGGAAGTGGTTCTGTCTAAAGCCAATCAAGTTGACTTGGTATACTGTGACATAGATCACCCTTAAACCTACACAATAAAGCTCTCTGTTTCCTTTCCCAGTTTATATAAATCATGAGATGGTATTTATAGTAACTGAACTTTAACTCAGATTAAAATGAAACAGCATTTTCCCTCTCTTTGAGTCTCTTCACCTCCCTTTATTCTTCCTTTGGCCATTTTAGTATGTAGTTCAGTCATCAATTCATTTGCAGCAGGCCTTGTTCCATGTTTACAGCTTTGGTAGTGTTACCCTATTCCTAAATTTATTTGCAATTGGTTTTCTGAATGAATCCCATCTTCACCTTTCTTTAAAATGTGTGAAGACCAATCTAACTTTAGAGCCCATGCTGAGGTACACATATGCAACAGTATATGAAATGGCATTATTGCCACAGTGTTACTTTGTGTTGGCAAATTCCCAATTCTTAAAGGTCCATTTCCCACATTAAAATTCTATTTAATTATCTCAGATTCTAAATCACCCATAAATTTTTAATTTTGATTTAACTTTTCCAAGACAGACTTTATGCCAAAGTCCTGTCAGTATATTATTACGAAAAAAGTCAGGGATTTGCTCATGTTTCAAGTAATTCTTCTCATTGATCAACATTTTATCTGGTTTCATATTTTATCATGTAGGAAATCCAAATCTGTTAATGATCTTAGTGGCGAACAAAGCTGACTTGGAAACAAAGAGAGAGGTGGAGAATGAGGTATTTACTCAATGTTTTTGTCATTTATCTTTGATGTTGTAATCCATATTCACAATCCGCATCAGTTTAGTGATGGGCAAACCTGGGATTTTCAAGATGACTCTAACCAAGGCTTTGCAGTCAGGAATATTGAGGCAAATTGCCTGTACTAACCTTAAGTGCTAATTTGCTATTCTCTCGATTGGTAGAAATTGGGTTTCACTCAAGAAAGAAAATTTCTTTGTGTTTGATTGGCTTACAAATGTATTTAAAGCCAGAACATTTGGAAACTCATTTCACCCACAGTATCTTTTACAGCTAATGTATTCATCCACATGCTCTGCATTTTTCATACAAACTTCAAGAAAACCTCGTTGACATGAAATTGGATGCCTTTATTTGTAGGATAATTGTTACTATAATTCCATTGAAAAGTGGGAAAACTAATGGCAATTTGATGGCAATCACAGACTTGGATCTTATTACTGGACCCTATACCTCCTCCTCCTTTTCTTAGAGAAAAAATAGTTCTGAGCATTCTTATGTTTATGAGTATATTTTTTTCTATGTTGGAAATTGAACCTAAGACCTCCCAGATCTTTACTCCAAAATGGGAAAGAAGCTTTTGATGGATTTATTCATGGATTGCTCTATTTAATAATGTTAAAGTTTTATCTCCTAATCCATTTAGATTCAATTCCTTCTTTAGTCTCCCAATTGTGACTCTAACATTGCTTCCTTGCCATAACACTAGAGTATAAATATGTATGTTATTAACTCCTTTGTAAACTTAATTAAAACCAAAACATGGCATCAAAAGCCTGTTCACTTTAGACAGGCATCAAAATGTCATAAAGGGTGTTTTTTCTTTTTCTCTCCTTCCTTCTTTTAAAAGGCAATGTGCCAAAGTTTACAGGTAAGTTGATCATAATTTTTGGGGTTAGTTTTGCCTGCAGTCAAATTTCGACAACCCATTTCATTTGCCAGTCACCGTTTAAAAAGTCACCTCCAATCGTGTTAGGAACCTTTGTGTCGTTAACAACTTTTTCAAGCTAGATTTTCCTGGCCCCCGCTCTTCGCTGACTCCACCATCGCACGTCCGCTATCTACTCCACAAAGAGACCTCAAGATGAAATGAAGTGAGCCACGCCACAAGACGCTGATGGCCCTTCAATCGCAACCGCCACCACGCTGGGCCGCCTAGGAGCGCGTGGGCCAACTTTCCCAAGAACACCTTTCTCCCACCTAGGTCGCCCTTCCAGCTTCCCTAAATTTCGGTCTCCGTCCGGCCTGTTTGCTATAACCGCACTCTTTTTCTCTTTGTGTCATACTTGTAATTTTCTGATTTTCTGGTTTTTCCAACACCCAAACCACATCTGCTGTGGATTTCGGGAATTGTTTTTCCCCTCTAGCGTAGCCAGGTTTCACCCTTCGAAATCCTCTATAGTTGTGGTTTCCCGTAATTTTGGTTTCTATGGCTACTCAAGGTTCAATCTTTTCTCCCATTTTGGCTGCATATGTTGTTTTTACATTAGAGAAATTAGTTACGTATCCTCATTGCACTCAAGCATCCAAATCTGCACCTGTTGCGTTTGTTGCCTAGACCAATAATGCCTCTGTTTGCCTTTTACATTCCTCTAGACCTTGATTCCCACTCGAGCCTCCGATCATCCCTTCCAAAGAATAAGGACATTTTTTCTTCTTTTACCTTTACTTCCCCCTTTACCCATGGTTACTTTAGCTAATGGATCTCAAACCATAGCTAAAGGAATCGGTTCAGCATGCCGTCTTCCTTCCTTACCCCTTACTTTTGTTCACGATTCTCCTTTTAATTTGATTTCCATCAGTAAGTTGACTCGTGACCTTAATTGTTTGATTACCTTTCATAACTCTATCATACCAGACTGAAAGTAATGCAGATGCATCGATCGCATGACGAGTCCCCGTGGCCTCTTTTCATCTCACGCCATCTTCACTGCTGCACTCCTCGCGGATACTCTTCCTTATTCACTGCCTTGGTCATCCGAACATTCCCAAGCTTCAAATTGGTTTCTCATTTTTCTAGTATGTCCTCAACTTTGAGGTAGGTTTTAAGTGTCACTGTGGAAACATAATTATGTCTCATTCCCAAAGTGCCTGGGATCAATCCGGACAAAAGTCTCCTCGACTTGTCCACACTAATGCCTGGGGGTCCTTCTCGCTGAGTCTACCTCTTAGGTTTCCTCAATATTTTGGTACTTTTATAGACAGATTATTCTCGATGTACTTGGTTATTTTGAATGAAACCTGTGTTAACTTATTCTCATTCTTCCAGAATGCTCCTCTCGGGTTTGAAACCTGTTTTGAATTTTCTATTCAGAATCCTACAAAGTGATAATGCCATGAATATTTTTCGCATCATTCTCCTCCTTCTTTATGTCCTCACTGGATTCTCCCCATCAGCCCTTTCAGGCTGGCTAATCTATAAACACAAATGAGGTAGCTGGAAAAAGCACAAAAACTCTACGGCTGAAACCGCTCGCACTCTCCTACTTCATCATAAGGTTCCTTAACGTTTTTTGGGGGATGTTATCTTAGCTGCATGTTATTTGATTAATCATACGTCATCCTCCGTTTTACATGATTAGATCCTCATTCTATCATTTTTCCTAATCAACCTCTCTTCTGCCTTCTTCCTATGGCCCTCGGTTGCGTCTGTTGTTCATATTCTACTTCCTGGGCAAGACAAAGCCCCGCTAAAGCAACTATGTCTTCGGGTTATTTTCGAATGCCAAAGGGGTTATAGATGTTATTCTACTATCACAAACTTATCATCCTCATTTCGATGTCATTTTCTCGAGGATCCCTCTTCTTCCCACTATAGAGTGTCCTCATGTTTCTGATGCCTTACACGTCCCTCTGGTCTTTACCATCTTCGCATTTCTCCACTCCATTTGATGTCGTGACTGACCATCATGTTTACACCTGGCCATTCTCGCCCTTCGATGGGGGTAGCCCCTTGTTGATTCATCTTCTACGCCACCGTCATCTCCCCGCCCTGGCTCCACCACCGCTAGATGATCTAATTCCATTACCATTCTAAAGGTACTCGCCTACTTGTAACCACATCCTCGTTTATAATTTTCTGCTGACATCGTTTATCTTACCTTACTTTGCCTTTGCTTTTCACTCATTTTGTCCCTACCCCCAAAAGGTTTAAAGTAACAAATTTCTGTTAGATATTTGTATGCATCTTTCTTTACTGTTTACTTAATAGTTTGTATCCATGAGTGGTTATATATAAAGTCCAATATGTAATAAAGCAAAAAGACTCTTTCCAGCATTGCATGTATCGAGATACTTCTTTCCTTCCACATGGCATCGAGCCAAAAAAGGAAATCCACGCATTTTTCGATCGTGTTTCATTCCGAATACTTTCTTCTCTCCTCCCGAACCCTTCAGCCAGCCGGATTCTCCTCACCGCCACAGCCGCCGCCGCCGGTGACTTTCTGAGCAACTCTTCTCCCGTCTGAACCACAATTCCGCGGCGCACGGCCCACACGGTAAAACCCTAAGAAAAACAAGACCGCACGCTACCACGCCTCTTTCTCCGGGCAGTCATTGGCCCACGCGCTTCGCCGCTTCTATTTCCAAAAATTTATGTATCGTAAATTCTAACCCAATTCAATATTTATCGGTGTTATGAAAATAAATGCCCCAGAATACTTTTCTTACACCCTTTATTTTCATTTATATCCCAACATGGATCCTTCTTCGCCGTGGTTTCAACCCCTCAACAAATAGTAAATGAACTTTAAGAATCGCCATCTTATTAAGAGATCGCTCGCATTTTCTCCTCCATTATCATGTTCCTTTCGTTAAAAATACAAAGGGCCATGCGGGGGCATGACAAGAAAAGTGACGATGTTCTTGGCTAAACTTGTTATTCGATTAATCGTATGCCCTCTATCCGTGTTGTTACATGCCCAGATTCCTCATATAATTTCTTTCCTCGACCAACCTTTATTTCCTTCCTCCTCGCAGTCTTTGGGTCAGACTTGCTTTGTTCATATTCTCACTCCAGGATAAGACAAGCTTTCCGCCAAGGCCACGAAATGCATCTTCCTAGGCTACTCCCGGCTTCAAAAGGGTTATTGTTGTTATTCCCATCAGACTCATCGATACTTTCTCTTCGCTGATGTCACCTTCTTTGAGGACTCCTTCTTCTTCCACCTCCACAGCTCTTCCCATCGGGTCTTACCCTCTATCATCTCCGCCAGCATTTGATGATATCTTCGTCCCCTTTTAGGTTTATCATCGCCTCTCACCGCGCCGCTGCTCTCCTTTCTCGCCGAGGCCCCCCTCTCGCTGACTCATCACCTCCCTTCTCTCCCTTCAGCCTTCTCCTACCCCCTGTGGCCCCCGCCTCACGATAACTGTCCATCGCTTTCTTCGTAGCGTAATCGCCTACTAGCAATCCTCATCCTATTACAATTTTTCGAAGTTACCATCAATTATCTCATCCTTACACCGGCATTTGTTTTTACCATTTCCTCGTTTTCTCTTCCTAAGAACACCAAATGAGGCACTCTCTTCCCATCCTGGGTCAAGCACAAGCAATGGTGGATGAAAATGGTCAAGCCCAGACTAACCGCACTTCTAGGATCTTGTTATTTTGCCATTTGGTAGTTTCCAGCTGGTCATTGGGTCTACACAATGGCGTCAGTCCCGATGGTCAAAGTTGGATCGGCCTTAAGGCCCACTTGGCTGCTAAAAGGATATACCTGTGTTTATGGTTCTGACATGTGGCAACTTCTCCTTCTCCCCGCGCTTGCCAAGATCAGTTTATCCGTCCTCCGTCTCTCCACGGCCGCTATGTTCCTCAGCCGCTTCGCTTGATATTAAAATGCCTTCCTTCATGGTGAGGATTCGCTGGTGAAGAGCAACCCCGGGTTTTGTTGCTCAAGGAGTCCGGTTTAGTGTGTGTTACGCCATCTCTATAGCGGTTTTTGAAACAATCTCCTCGAGCATGGTTTGGCCATTTTAGTTCTGTTGTTCAAGAATTTGGCATGCTTCGCAGTATAGCAGACCATTCAATTTTTTATCATCATAACTCTTCGGGGTAGTGTATTTATCTGGTTGTTTATGTGGATGACATCGTCATTACAAAAGAAATACGTGACAGATCTCGTAAACTAAAGCAACAATCTTTCACCCACTTTCAAACTAAAGACTGTCGAGGGAACTCAAGTACTTTCTCGGGAACTGAGATGTTTCAACTAGCTCGTGTAGTCCCTCTCCTAACTAAGTATGCTTTAGACATCTTGAAGAAACCTAAGAGTTAGATCAGAAACCAAATGACACTCTATGGATCCTAATGTCAAACTCAGATCAGATTGTGGGGAGTCTAGAGATCTGAGATATCAACGACTGTGAGGTAACTCGAACTATCTCACCATTACTCCTTGGCCGTGACATTTCTTCCAAGAAGTGTTGTTAGTCAATTCCTAAGGCCACTATGCGATAAACTATCGACAATGTAATCCGCATTCTTCATATATATCAAAAGTACATCGTGTCAAGGTGTGTTGTACGAGAATGGGAGGTTATACCCATATCGGGTTACGATGCGTATCAATGCTCACCACGCATAGACGCTCCACTTCAAGGTTGCACCGGCGGTTTTCTACTGTGGTAACCTAATATCCCGAAGAGTAAAAACATGTAGTTGCTAGATCTAGCCTTTGAAGTCGTATCAAGCTATGGCCCCGCAACATGTGAACTCATATGGCCGGTGGCTTCCAGAGCTGAGATTTGGAAAGGATAAACAAAATGAAGTTCATCTCACACAGGATAACCAAGTCGCTTTGCATCAAGGTCTAACTTTCCTACGAGTTACTCAAACACATCAAGCTTGATTGCCTTTCATTAGAGAGAGAATATCGCACGATTTATTTACTACTAGCTTTGTCAATTCAAAACGATCAACTGGGGCCAGACATCTTTACCAAATCTCTCGTATGGCCCTAATTAAATACATATTTGTAACAAAGCTCTTGGGCCAAGACATGCATATATATGCTCCACTCTCAGGGGGAGTTAGATATTCTACGTTTTTCTAATTGTCTTAACGATTGCGGTCCTATGAGTGTGTATATATATAAGTCCAATATGTAATGTAAAGGCAAGACTTCTTTTCCGTGAATATAATAAAATTATGGATTCTCTCTTTTCTCTCTTCACACTCTCATCTAGGCTGGAGACAGGCAATGGCTGAAGAAATGGATGCTCTTTACTTCAATGGTACAGGGGAGCTTGTCACTCTTCCTTCCGGGCTCTCGTTGGTCATTGGTTTTATACGCTGAAGGTGGGACCTAACCGTGTAGATCGCTTTAAGGTCCGTTTGGTCATTATGGCTATGTTCCGCGCTTGACTATTATGATACCTTTCTCCCTAAGGGCCAAGGTTGTACCTGCTTCATTGCTTCTCTCTATGGTTGCTATGCGCCACGGCCATTTTTCAATCGATATCAGTGAATGCCTCCTTCTTGATCTACAGGGAGGTATATGGAGCAACTGCCTAGTTTTGTTGTTCAGGGGGAGTCTGGTTTGGTATGCAAGCTACGACATTCCTTATACGGTTCAAAACAAGCCTCCTCGAAATGGCTAAATTTATTAAATTTCTATGGTTCAGGAGTTTGACATGATTCAAAGCACAGTAGACCGTTCCATTTTTTATCCTCATACCTCTATTGGATGGTGTATTTACTTGACTGCTTATGTACTTATTAATAATTATACGTAGCATCAGATTATTCATATAACTTAAACAACACCTCTTCAAATGCACTTTTAGACAAAAGACTTAGGGGAAACTTTATGTATTGGCAGCATCAGGTAGCTTAGTTCCACTCCGAGTGGTTTTTTCCTCGTAGAAGTATACTCGATATATTGGCGTATTGACCTAGACGTTGGACTCGTAAGCCTTGCACACTTCACGATTCAACGCCAACTCGCACTCGCGCCGTGGTTTCCCTATGAGATCTAGAGATGTAGACAACTTGTGGTGTAACCTAACTATCTCACTATCACTGCCCATATTTCCTTTCTGCAGAACGAAGTGGCTATCTCACAATCACCTTGTAATAGCCATTGGGATGTTGCAATTCGTATTCTCCGTTATGTCAAAGGAACACTGGCCTAAGGCGTCAGAGGAGAACAAAGGTCATACCCGGGACAGTTAGCTACAAAGGATGCAGACCGGGCATGCTCACCCACGTATAGATCGCTCTACATCAAGGTATTATGTCTATCGATGAACTTATCATCCCTGAAGAGTAAGAAATAAAGATGTAAGAATGTATCTGGGGCAGCCAAAGTTCTAGCATTGAGCTATATATGACTAGTAAACATGTGAACTCATGGTTGAAGCATTTCCAAGAGCTTGGAGATTTGAAAGGATGAATAGATCAAGCCGCTTGTATATTTCATCTAACCCGCTTTTAGAGAGGACTACACATCGAAGTGGATTGCCACTTTATCGAGAGAAGATTGCACTGGGATGCATTTAATTACTTGTTTTGTCAACTCTAATAACCAACTAGCAGATATCTTCACTAAGTCTCTTAGAGGTCCTAGGATAAAGTATATATGTGACAAGCTTGGTGCTTTTGACCTATATACTCTAGCTTGATGGAAGTGTTAAGGTTTAGTCTCCTAATCCATTTAGGATTCTTTTCCTTCTCTCTTTAGTCTTCTAATTAGACTCTAACTTTGTTTCCTTTTTTACCCTAATACTAGAGTACAAAATATGTATGTGCCACCTCCTTTGTAAATTAATGAAAATCAGAGAATTTCTTTTCTCTCAACAAATACATCTTCACAGTATTTGTTTCTCAAATCCACATGGATGTTTCCAATCAAGTTAGCAAAATCCTACCCCAATAATTTAGGCTTTGCTAGATAGAAACGAACTTAAGATGCTGGCAAAACCTTGGGCAGTTTACTTGTTTGCTGGTCTGTCTAGGCCCGGTCTTGAGCAACATAACAGTGATTGCTTATTACATTCAATCATACATTAAATTGTGTGGTGGCCCTGAAGAAGATAGATGAGCAACATATATATTGTATTGGAATTTTGAGATTTTGTTGATGCATTGTCTATATCAAAATCTATGAGCATTGCCTTGGAAAAATTATTCCTACTTTAAATGCTACTTTCAATAATGGTTTATTGTCTTTTGTTACTTGCACACGTAATCTTTTGTTGTCTAATAACACTGTAGGAAATTGATTTTTGCCCACGCTCATTTCTTTATGTTCTCCGAGTTCAGTGGAATTAATGAAATGAATTTACTGAACTCTCTTTCATATACTTGCTGCAGAAAAGGTGAGCAATATGCTAAAGAAATAGCTTGTTATTCTTGAAACATCTGCAAAAACGGCACAGAATGTCAACGAGCTCTTTTATGAAATAGGTAATTTCATCGATCACATTTTAAAACTATAGTATGCTTTACATCCACTTGATTTCCAGGACAAAGACTCATCATCACATCAATGTAGCTGCTGCATGCCACAAAAATCCCTGCTCAAACTGTCCATACAGAAATCATTGGTTTCTCTCATACTTGAATTGACCATAAAAAAAAGAATGTCTTGCATGGATTTGGTGAAAATAAAGGGTTTATGATCGCTTCCATGTTAATTCCGTAAAAAAGGGATTATTGTCCTGCAACCCATTGTTATAAATCACGTTCAGAGTGGCCTTTCTCTTCCACATATGGTGATATTTTACCACTTATCATTTAAATTTCATTTTTGAGGTTCCTCCACATCGTATTTGTGCTTAAGGATTTGTATTCTGCAGCAAAATTGGCAAAATCCGTCCTTCACGTCCAGGTGAATTAAACTGCACAATTGGGATCACGGAAAGGGTAGAAGACTGTTTTGTTGCTCTGATGATCCCTGCTCTGTATAAAGAGCTACACTGTATGTAATCTTCTGTCCATTGTTTTACTTTAATTCCAAGTCTTATCTATTCTAACTGCATTCAACCCACCAAAGCCTTCCTCCGAGAATATTACCAAAAATGAGGCACTGATGGATGTCTAAGCATCCATCTTTCTTTTGATGGGTGCTTTCATCCTCAAAAATTACTTAAGGCTTGTTTGACTCCTGTTTTTGAGAATAATTTTGGAAAACATATAGAACACCGTTTTGTTATTCTTTGAAAACTGTTATTGTTCTTTTAATTTAGTGTTCTCTATGTTCTTTTGAATAAAAAAAAGAAACTGGGAACCAAAGGTGCTTTCTTGTGTTTTCCTTATCCTCTTTGTTTTCAAAACAAAAAAACAGTTCCCTTAGTTTTCCAGAAGGATTACTCTCTAATCCAGAAACCACGTTTTCACCAACCCTTTTTCTTGGCAGGTACTTTTGAATACCATCAAGGGTACACTGTTGAATGAAATGAAGATCCAGCATCACTGATCAATACTAAAAGAACAAGCCTCGCCACGCTGTTTCATCTATTTCTGATTGTTGTAATGCATGTAAATTCTAATTTCTATGGCGGAAACGGAAACTTGTTTCTACATTCTGATTCATGTGCTGGTAATGACTATGGACTTGGAAACTGAATAAAGGTACAGCAGCACCAACAAGTTCCCTTAACCAAACAATTCTCCCATCAAAAATGAAAAATCCAAGAATCAAGCTCAATTATTTACTTAAGCCAGTCTGGTTTTTAGGTTCAGGGTCAGGTCAGTTTCCTTTATCGCTGAGTACAGAGCCTGGTGAGACAGAAAAAGTGGTGGGCAAAGAATAGTAAGTCAAAAGGAAAAATAAAATTCTGCTGATTTCTTATTTATTAAAAAAAAAATACATACTTTTGTTAATTTATTTATTTTTGGGGATGGGAAAAAACCACGACAATTCATAATAGTTTTGTTTGTGGAAAAACGAAAATGGGAGTGTGGATATAATAAACTGAAACCCTTCTCTCTTACAGAGGATGGGGGCCACAGCAAAAGGAGCTGTCCTCATCTAAAATGGACAAAAAAGCCATGCAGTTGCAGGTGACAGTCCTGTGTTTTGCCTTTGGAATCAGTAGACCATCCATCATCGACAGTTCCTCCTTTGTTTTTTTCTCTTTCTCCCTTCTGTTTTTTTTTCCTTTTCTTTTCATATGGTCCACACAGCTCACATGCATCCTCACAATCCCAAAACAAAGATAAGGCTTTGTTTTCTACTACCAAAGGGTAATCTTGCAACTCGTTTCCAAACAACACCCACACAAAACAAGGGAGAGAGGAAAAAAAAAAGATTGATTCCACGATCTGTAGAGAGAGAGAGAGAGAGAGAGAGAGAGAGAGAGAGAGAGAGAGAGAGAGTTTAGAAATATCCTTGGGTTGATTTGTTTGTTTCCCAAGGTCTCACGCCTGCTGAGAAAGGTTCTGCTGGAGCCTTCTGTCTCTTTCTCAGATTTTTCGTTTCTCCTTTCCTTCCATCTGCCACTATTCTATTCAGAAAAAAAGTAAAAACTCTCACAAGTCACACCCAAGAACCAGGCTCCTTACCATGAAGGGGAAGTGCAAGGAGACCCGGATGATGATGATGAGAGACCATTGATGCTGTTCGAATCACTGCCTGAAGTACCAAGAGAACGAGCATCTCTGAGAGAAACCGAACAAGCCTCGGCCGGGAGCTTCTTCATCGGAGCTAATGGAGGAGTGGATGGCGGTGAGGAGGATGAGGAGGAGGAGGGGGAGGAGGGTCTGGACTGCGATGGCTGCGCTACCTCATCCTCACCCGAGGAAGAACTTCCCATTTCCAAACGCGACGGGGATGTGTCCGGCGTTTGGAATGGGGTGTCCGCCAGGCTCGGCCTGTTTGCCTCGTTGTCATAAATGGGATTGGATATGTAGATTAAATTCTGTCCGCCGCCGCCGCAAACTCCGTCACTGCAACTACTGCCGCCAACTTTTTGAATTGGTTTCGTGAAGCGACGGCGACGGGGGCGCGGAGGTGAAGCTGCTAGAAGACCGATTCTGTGGGGGCTAAGGTTTGATTGCGGAGTCTGCAGTTCAAGAATTGGTTGAGTTGGTAATGCTGCTTCTTCATTCCGCCTTGTCTTCCTGGCTAGATACAGCAGGGAAGAGGAAGCTTCGAGGGAGCAAGCAAAGAACCTCCCTTTTGAGGAGTAGAAACTAGCGAGAGAAGATCGGAGCACCCAGAAGGCTGAGGAGAGCAAGGGTTGGCCGTGGGGATGGAATCGAGGTGGCGGTGACTGGATCACAAAATGACGGCGGCGCTGCAAGAGGGAGCAGAGCCCGCCAGCACCAGACCAGGCCTAATTACGGCCAGGAGCACCGCCATCACCAGCGTTGCTCCCATCACCACCCAAAGAACTCTTTTCACTCTCTCCACCGAGTAAAACGGCTCTGTTTGACTGCAATAGGATGTTTGAAAAGGTAGAATGGGGGACGGTAATAAAAAGGAGGAGGGAGTTTTTATTTGGCGGAAAGGGGTCTTCCACCCTTTATATGGAAAGAGAATCTAGAGGAGTTGGAGTTGAAACTCTAGCTAAGGTATATTAAAGGCACTACTACTTCCTGTACTTGGCAGTTTTCAGATAGTCTGAGGTTATATTCGTCTTTCCTAATTTTGTTGCTAACTCTCCATCATCACAAGGACCAAAGCTGACCTTTTTTTTTTCAATTTTTCAAAGTTACCGTTGTTAGTCGGAGGATCCAAAAGTGTCTGTCAAGTACCAGCAGGTTAAAAGGTCAAGTAAAATATGGATATAAACATATAATACTAATAATAGATGGAAATTAAACTGTAGACAATATCTCAACCACAGCTTCCATAGTACTACCGCACGCACCTGTAAAAGAATCTGTATCATATTTAATGTCACATGCATTGTCACAAACTTTACAAGCAAGTAGTCTGGAAAATCCTATGTAATAGAAACGGAAACCAAAGTGAACCCCAAAGAATATCGCAAACACCAACTCTCATGAACTGAAAAGACAAATGAAATGCCAGTTGGACAAGTTCCTTGAAAGAGCCGTACTGTCATTTGGAGCATAAAGCTTTTGCAACGATGGAAATGAAAATAGTGGCTAATTTGAGGTTTCACTTGCCATTGTCCTTTACCTTTACCTTCCTTCAAGGCAGCAAAACCGAGCAGCCAAATCATCATAATCCGGTAGCTTGGGATGAACGTGTGTGCGGTGCCTTGATCTAACATTTCTGGTTGAAAGAGCTGGTGCGAGCAAGAATTTTTAGCTGTTCCGGATGTAGCAGTTTGTGCCCTGGGGAGGGAAACTGATCTGGTTGTAGTAGGAACACTCTCTGACTTCACTCCTGGCCCATCTTTGCTTTCATTTTCTGGCGATTCACCTGAAGGATGGGCTCTAGATTTCTTCCTCGTTTTCCCCGGTTCAATGGCTGTTGGTTTCTTACTGTAATGTAACAATAGTCGATCTATTATCCTTTCCTCTTCATCAATCTGATGTCGCCCGTCATCAAGCACGACTTGCATGCCCCGTCTTGAGTTCTCTCTTCTCCTGCTACTTGAGTTTCTCTTTACAACTCCAGCACCTTCACTATGGTCACTGTCATCATGACTCAAAGATTTCGGGTGTCTCCTCCTCATTGATCTAGTCCGCGCGGGATCACCAGTTATATCATCTTGATAATAGTAATCTTTCTCGTGGATGTAAACCAAATAGTCCCAAACAGCTGCCTCTCATGATCAGAAATATCTGATCCTCTTTGATCCCTTCGACCTATGATTGGCACTGGCTCTGATATGCGTAGAAGGGTCCATAGCCTAGTAACTTCCATATTACCAGCATCATAACGGCTGGATGGTGATCTTGAATGTCTCCTCCTGCTTGACCTTGTTTTTGGCATGGGATCACCAGGTAAATCATTTTGATGCTGATAAGATTTGTCATGATGGTGGTCATTCATCCTTGCAGATCCAGCAACCTGCCTCTCATGGTCATGATGACCATTCAACCTTTCAGATCCATAAACCTGCCTCTCCGTATTACTGGCAGTAGATCTTTTATATGTTGAAGGATCCAAGGGGTTACGCCGATCTCTGTCGGCCCCATGTTTGCTAGCTTTCGGTGGTTTCAAATATGGAGGAGGGATGGCATTGTTATGGTAGAATTTTTCTTCCTCTTCGACTTCCCTGATTGATTTCCCAGTGTTTTTATTACCCTCAAAGGGCACAGCTCTTTCATAACTCTTAATCATCCCATCTGCTTGTGCAGCAGAAAAATCTGATCTTCCATGAGATAACATCTCCTGGTTCTCCTTCCTAGAGATATTATTTTCCCCAATATTATGAAGCTTGTATGCACCAGCAATGCCTTCATGTCGTTTTACATGAGATGAACTACCTGATCTTACCGTCTCAGAGGCAGCGTCCTTTCCAACAGACAGCTTGTGTCTATCAGCAGTGAGTTCTTGCCTGCCTTGAAATGGGTTATCAGGTGCTTCCCTGCCATTGAGTTGCTTGTATAAGTTGTCAGTATGATTGCCCTCCCATTACTCTCAAAGAATTTTACCCCTTTATCAGAACCTTCATGATGCCTTTCCCTTGATGGAGCATCAGATTTATATCTTCTTAGCATCAGATCCTGAGCATTGGGTAATTATGTTTATTATCGATCACATTAAAAGCACCTAATTTTCTTAGGTTTTTCCTGCAAAAAACAGCAGGAGAGCAAAGCAAGAGATTAAGGCACAGAATAGCCATAGACAGAACACCAAGATGGATCCAAAGAAAATCTCCAAAATTACATATAGAACGTGTGAGAGAGTGAGAGAAGGAGAGAGGAGCATACTGGCACAGATGCAGAGGAGTTAGAAATTGTCTGTTCAAAAGTCCTGGAATCCCACCTAATGGAAAATTCTGCTGCTATGTCTTGCATTAATTGGATTTTCTTCTCCTTGTAGGAGGCTTCAGTCAAGTCTCAGCAAACTATATCAATAAGAAACTAAGTCAAATATAGAATTATCAATTTTGTGTTTGATGTGGGATCACTGAGAATCACCCTTTATTCAAAATGTTCCACAAAATTCCTATATTTCTTGAAATATATTCCTGAGGTCACGCAATTCTGGCAAATCAGAAAATCTCGCAGCAGCAAACATCAGGGATGACACAGCCTCCCTGCATTCCTCAGGGCATTCACTGAAAAGAAAATGATGATGCAAGAGAAAATGTCAGTTTCATACTCAGAATGCATCTGAGGTACACCAAGACAAAAGCCAGTAGAGATCCAACGCTTCAAATAAGAAATGGAAACTTTAGTCTCATGGGGCTTTAAGGAAGAAGACCATGCAAAAACTGGAAGCCCATTTCACAGACAAAAACTCTAATTAAAAAAAAAGACATGACTTGTATCTTTTTGCTTTTTTATAAGTAATTTTGTTCATATTTGGAACTTGAACCTGAAACTTCCTGCAAACCCTCCCCCATCCTCCCATCCCTTTACCACTTGAGTTAGGCCTCAAGGGCAAGCTATAAGCTTGCTATCTCATGCTAATTATATTGTTGCACTTTTGACCTGGCCCTTTGTCCACTAAACAAGAAGATTTGTGACTGAGAAAGCACTCTTAGATTGAAAACTGTGGAATATGAAATAGGAATCACCAACTTGAGGGTCTCAGCAAGCATACTGTCAATGCAAAAGACATCATGATGAGACAAACCCATTTGTTTTTTGTACCAGTTTTGTATTTTCAAGCCAAGCATCTTGTGTGCGGTTCTCATGGAGGACCTTTGTACTAATTCAAGATTGCACATCATCACTTATCAATTGCAGAATTCTTCTTAAGGATAAATATTTTCCATAAAACAAGTATCATACGTCACCACTGTGGTCCAAATAACTATAAACAATCAATGAAACCCACTGATATACTAGAACACGTGACTGTGAGCAGCTTACAGTGGGAAGGTAGGCACATCTAAACCTGTCATTATTTAACAGGCTACTTCCCCCAAAATTTGACCTAGTGTCCATTTTTTTTTTTTTGATTGATAAACAATTAAAATTTGACCTAGTGTCCATATGTAATATATATATATATATATATATATATATATATATATATATATATATATATATATATATATATATATATATATTTTGACAAGTAAGTTGAGAAATATATTGACAAAAAAGGGCCAAGCCCTAGAGTCTACATGGAGTATTCAAAGGAAAGAGAAAAAAAAAAGAGATGAGTAGAGGGACATATACCAACCACCCAAAACAAAAGCGGCTAGAAGAGCTAGAGAATACACATAAGCAAGCTTACAATAGAGTACTCCCCCTCATAAATTATCCCTGCCCAAGAAGTGAGGGAAGTTATGAAAGAAATGTCAATCTAGTGGAGAGAAACTATCATTATTAAAGACTAATTGCTTCCTTTCCTTCCAGATTGCTCCAGAAAGGCAAGGAAGAGCTACCTTCCATTATATTTCTAGCTTTCTTCTAATGGGGAAGGTTGTCCATAACATCAACTCTTTAACCATGGTAAGCCTGCACTACCCTGGCAAGGAAAGTATGGCTGCCCAAAAGCCTCAGACTGAAGGGCATAGGAGTAGGAGATGGTCTATGGTCTCCTCATCTTCTTTGCAAAGGGGACATCTGCTTGTAAGCTGGAATCCCCTTTTTTCAGCTGATCCAATATATATATATATATATATATATATATATGTATATATATATATATAGCTAGTAGAAATGCCACTTAAAGCTATTCATAGTTATTCATCATGGCTCTGGAGTATAAGATATAATACATAAAAGAAAAGTGGATCTATCATTTAAAAGCTATTCAATCTGTTCTTAGAACCTTTGTTTCTTTTAATTGCTTCACTGTCTGTTTAAATGTTAGAACTTGCATATGCACAGACTATCACACATAGATGGACCTAACAAGTAATGATATAAATAAATGCAGAATGATCATGAATAGTTTCTAGTCACATCAATGGCAAATTAAAATATGAACAGCAGCAACTACATTGACACCTAATTGTAGGGGTACAGCCAACAATACCTCTGCTTTTGCATGATTGCAAGATGCTTCAGTATACAATCGCAAGATTGCTCAACAAAATTGTAACACCATGAGAGCATTAGTTCCTTGAGAAGTCCTTCAACCTGTTTTTGTGAGAATGCGCGATTATTTCAAAACCAACATACATTTTATAGGTGAACCAAAATTGGTGCTACAAACATCTTTAGAAAATGAAAAAGATGAATGCAGTATAAGTCAGCCAAACAAATTCCATCCATTAACATAAATTAAGTACTTAAGGGATAAATGTAAGGCTTGAAGTTGATGTGGATAAGTCATTTCATGAATATTAAGTAAACCTCATATTGATCTAGAGACTAAGTAATGATTTAAAGTTTTTAACATGGCCCAATGCTTTATCAGGACGAAAGAAGATGATTTCAAATGTGCCAAATGTTAGATAAAACAATGATAGATCCGTAGATCAAATGTCTAGTATACAAAGGATTCACCAACAGCTCTTAGTATCCATTTGAGTGTACATTGAACAGAAACAGGTCCAATTAGGGTGCACACTCCAGCATCCCTATAGACTGAATTCTCATGTTGTATTCAATTTGTAATTTGTAAACAAAACTATAATTGCAAATAGGTCATCACAACAATACTAGCTGTTTATACAAGTAAGAGCGAATTTTTGAAATAATGAACTGGAATAAAGGGACATCCCTATAAACAAAACTGACTCCTGGTGGCCCCATTGGTTTTCTTTCTGTCTCTTCCTTTTCCCAAGTGGGCACATTTTAGATGTGATAAAATGTGAAGTACAAATAAGATTAAGCACGTCCTTATAAACAATAAAATAAAAGATCTACACCTTAAATAGAGGAATATTACTAATTGAGGAACTTTGCAGTCATAAAGTATTGATTAGAAGAGAAGTAAACAAATAGCCATGAATGCAAGGGGAAAAACAATAGAGAAGGATGAAAAAAATATTTACATTATTATGCCAGATTCGTTTCCTAGCATATGAAAGAAAAAAAAATACTCAAGAAAATTCGTTTTCTGTATTCTCATTGTTCAATGAAAAGTAAAATCAAATCAAATAAGATTATTTTAACTTATATATTATTAAATTTCATATTGATGAGCTAAAATAAATAAAATTGGTTTGAAGATAAAAATAATATGTCGAGTTTAACTCTAATTTGATTTTCCTTCATTTTTTTTCTTTTCTTCCGATTTTCCTCCCTGCTTTCTTTCTCTTGCATTCTCCTTCAAATTTTAAGGGGAACCAAACAAAGCCTAAAAACACAAAAAAGAAGGAAAAGAGGTATAAAGAAACAAATTCGAGGTCATACATCCAGACTGTCGAATCTTATCCACGACGTACAAATCACATAAACAGCAGCAACATACTGCCATTTCAACTTTCAAATAATTTAACCCTCCATTTATTTTCCGAGAAAAAGAAGGAAAACAAAAAAAAAAATTCAAATCTTATGGTTTACGTCATTTCAAATTTCTGAAAATAAAAGCGGATGACTATACAAAGTAATCCAAGGTTGTTGAGTTACGCTCATATTAGAGGAGCTTTTTTTAATTCTTCCCAACCGTAATAACAGAAGTAAACCCTATAATTCAAAATTTCAAATTATTTTTTACCTCCCATATTTAGCTAGCAACCGAACAGAATAAAATTCAAACAAATGCTGCCAATGATCCAATCCAGAAAATGCCCAAAAGCTAATGCCCTTGAATCAAACACCAAAGAAGAAACAAAACTAATGTATTACACGTAATTAGCATCTTCAAAACCGCTTTCCTGGCTTATGAAAACATAAATTGCCAGTGAAAACAAACTCCGCCTATAAAATAAAACCAACACAAAGCAATTTACCTGTCCAAAAAGCATTGATATCGAGACCATTAGCAAGCAGATCGAGACATCTCTTCAAAACATCTGCGTCGCGTCTCTCTTCCTCCGTACATCGGGATCTGAGCCTCGTCACCTTGATCCAAGACTTACTGCACCAGATCAACGCATTTCCCCTCATCAAACCCAATCCCAACCAAAAAAAAGCAGACCACAAGCATAAACCAGAAGTATCTCAGAACTCACCATTTCGAAGAAAATCCTCGACCTAACAAGCCGTCCAACATCTTCGATCTCCGACACAGATTCCCTCAGTCGACCAATTGAACCAAAAAGCTCAGACGCGGCTCTTCTCTATGCGTTTCCCCTCTATCTCTTTATCACATTCCAGAAAGATCGGCCATGGAAGCAGCTACACCAGCAAGAGAGAGAGAGAGAGAGAGAGAGAGCACTGAGACGAAGACCAACAAGCAGACTCTTGTTCATCCGACGCTTTTCAAACAACATTTTCCGAAAACGACCTTTCCAAACACGCTTATTTTACCGCAATAACCCCCACTTTTCTCTTCAATCACGAAGGCACCTGCTGTCCTCACTAGTCACTTCAGTCTTCGACCCACTCTGTGGGGCGTGCCGCTGTTTTATCCGCCGAATATCAGATGATTCATCGATTGCATCCCCACCGTCAGGATGAACATACCTTTGCGGATCCGTCCTGACTGTGACGTACGGGCTAAGGCACAGTGAGATTATCGTGATTGGAGGAGTCTGCTTAGCTGGACCGCAGACTAATGCCCCCCCCCGGCAACGGCTCAGGCTTTCCCCTTTGCGTCAGCCTAAAAGGTAAACAGTGAGGGCTGCTTAGTAATTTAGGGACATGGTTTGAAATTAGAAGAAATTGATCATATAACAGGAGTTAGAACTTAGAAGATAACGGGCACCACGTGGCAGAGCCAAGTTCGAGCGCTATTTTCATCTTAATTAAAAAGAGGAAAAAAAATTATTATTATTTTTTTTTTTTTTGGACTTTTGAAAAAGAATATTATTATAAAGTAAATTTTGTCGTGTAATTAAGGAAAAGATGTTAATTTGATGTAAGTATCGTGTCACAAGATTCCAATTCACCCTCTGTCGTGTATATCCACATCAGAATTCCAAATTTTTAATTAGGATTAGTTAAAAAAGGAAGTTGTCCACGTGATCTAGAGGATATTCCTTGTATCCGTTACAAAAGAAGACTAACCGTCGTTATCATAATTTATCATTCTCCATTTTGAATAGAATATACAACAAGGCAATTTTTCATCAAAAATTTTTTAAAAAAAATATTGAAGTTAATGGTTGTAATGCAAAGTCAAATGTTGTCAAAAACAATTGAAGTTATTTTTCATAAATATACTTTTAGAATGTTATAAATATGTTTATTAAAGTTGTAAATTATCATTTTTATTATCAACAAACAATTAAAATAGGTGAAATTAGTAGTTCATTATGTCAAGTTCAAATGGTACAATGCATAGTTTTTCAAAAAGACAAAGGAAAAAGATCTAAGTTCCAGCCAAAAAAAAAGAAATGAGTATCAGAATTTCTCATTCCACCTCCTCATTTGCTCTTAATAATTTTTTTATTTTTAATTACATTAATAAAATAAATATATTTTAGAAACAATTAAATAATATTTGTATTTTTGTTTTATTTTTATATGTTAAAAAAATTTAGATTTAATGATTTAAAGTTTTATTATTTTATAAATTAAAATAATTTTAAATTTAAATTATTTAAATATTTTAGAAACAATTAAATAAATTTTGTATTTTTGTATTATTTTATAAGTTAAAATATTTTTAAATTTAAATTATTTAAATTTGTGTTTTCATGTTTTCTTTTTATTTTATAGTATATTCTTAGAACTCCAAACATAACTTTTAAACTTTTAAATGAAATTAGCAAACAGGGAGATGGGGGACTTGGGTTCATTACTTAATAATTGTCAATTTTAGTTTTTGTGGATTGATTGACATCTTGATTTCTATAGAAAAATAGAAAATTAATTTTAATTGGTGATGTGTACATACGATGCTTTCTAAGTATAAAAAATCAATAAATCCAAAAGAACTATAAATGACAAAATTTCTTCATATAAAAAATGGTTTCTAAATATAAAACCAATAAAGAAAAACCATGAATGATCAATTTACTTTATATAAAACATGTTTTCTAAGTATAAAATTAATAACAAATACAAAAGAATACGAGGGTGCATCAATATTGGATTATATATTTCTTTGTCAATATTTTACATTTAATGAACGGATTCTCAAATAATTCTCATACCATTTTTCAATAATTTATTTTTTTAATGAGATTAATTTCACTCAAACAATGAAGGTAGGGGTGAGTGTTAGGATGCGCAAAAACCCAAGAATCGACCGATCGAAAAATCAAACTCAAACCGAACTAAAAAATCGTTAATCGAACCTAATGATTCGGTTTTGTTTTGTTTTACATAAATCTCTGCTTTCGCTTATAAAATATAAAAACAGGCTCTAAGTAATCAATCGAAAAAAATAAAATAGGTTTCCCTAGACTTGTGACTTTCCCACTTTTATTCTTCATTTTTATTTTTTCCTCAAAACCAAGCTTTTACCATTTCCTACAAACCAAAACATATATGCTGTGATTTATTTGGATTTGTTTTTTTTTTTTAACCAAAACATATAGGCTGTAATTTCTTTGGATTTTTTTTTTCTATTTAAGTCGTTAAAACATGTGGTTGATTCAAAAATCCGTGATTAAATATCTAATCTCATACATTTCATATATTATTTATGGATGTATTATAAATGAATAAATGTCATGAGATTGCAAATCAATAGATTATATTCATTTTTTCTCTTTGCATTTTTTAATTGTATTTATAATAATTATTATAATTTAAACAATATATGATTATAGAATTCTGGGGTTTATTTTTTTAATTATGATTATCGAACAAATGGTTAACTAAATATTTGCTAACCATATTAATGGTTAGACATGGTTTATATAATAATGTTCAAAACCTAGAATCGGTTTTTATTTTTAAGTGCCATCGTTTCGTTAATTGAAACCATGCCCACCCTAGTGAGCATGGCTCGCTTAATCTAATCATACCATCGATTTCTTATTTTTATTTATACAAACCAAAAATCTAATCATCAACAAGATTAACCAAATTTTCGGTAAATTACTTTTTTCGATTAACCATACATCGATTTTAGTTAACCATAATCAAAAATAAAAATTTCAATTCCATTTATTTATATATATATATATATATATATATATATATATATATATATATATATATATATATATATATTTGTGTTATTTTTTAATAATTTTTTTCATGCAGAAATGAATCAAATTAATTGGTGGCGGACCCAAGAAATAACTTGAGGGGGTAATAGTAGAGTATTTAGTTTAAGGGGTTTTTTATCACTTAAATAAAGAGTAGCACAAATTCAGAATAAATGAACCTTTTATATAATGTAAAGGTTCGAAACCTCTTATCAAGACATACTAGGTCCGTTATTGAAAGTAATGTTTATACAATAACAAAATGGTATAGAATATTATATATTATATTGTATTTTTTCAAATTTTGAATATAAGATTTTGTATAAATTATATTGTATTTTTTCTTCGATTAAAAAAGAGGTTATATTTAAAAAATAAAAAATAAGTTTGACAATCTCTTCCAAAATATTTATACCAAAATAATTTACTTGTAAATTTCTTCCAAATAACCACCCAATAAAACTAATCACATTAAATAATTATCTTTGAAATTATAATCGTTGTGAGGTACAACTGAATATATATTTACTGTCTTTTGAATATTAACATTGTTTTTCAACTTTGTTAATATATTTTATATTCTATTGGATCCGCAAGGAACAATATAATTAGTTTAATATTAGTATTTTTTTTATTGGTTGAACTAAAATCATAATTTTTATATTTTGTAAACTTAAACCGAAAATAATAATGGTATAAAACTAATGTGATAATTCCTAAATTTTCAAGTGATGACAAATAAGTAATTTTTTGAATGAAGGGTATAATGGTAACTCATTAGGGGAACCTTACGTATAAATGAGAGCAAAATAATAAAAATATATTATTATTCCTTGGGTTCATATGCAGATATATGGCGTAGCCTCTCTAAGTATAACAATTCAATAAGTAGGGTTTTACAGTATTTAAGTGCTGATTTCTCCTTGATTTCATTATAGAAAAATAAATAAATAATATTGTTAATGATATTAAATCTCTCTATTCTTTTATATCGCTTCTTGCTCAAAATATTCCTTGAAACTTAGCATAGATCTAAAGTAAGAACTCAAAAGAGATATTAATTTTTTATTTTTATATATTTATTTGGAGTAGATTCTATAATTTTCTTTAAGTTTAGATCAACCATGAAAAAGTCAGGTTTAGATTTCACTATATTTTTAAAATAAAATAAAATAAAATACTAATGGGTGGTATTATACTGAATTATTTTGAGAATGAGATTGAAAAAAATAAAATAAAGTAAAGGTGGTAGGGGACCACCTGTGCTTTGAGTTTGTGAAAAAAAAACAAAAAATTAGTAGGGACCAACGTATCATGGGAGTATAGAAAAAATAAAAGAATAACAAAAAGTAAAAATAATAAAAATTATAGTAAGGGACCATATAATTTGAGATGAATCAATACAAGAAAAAAAATATATATGATTGATAATTGTTAGATGAACAGTCGATATGTGACAAGTAAGCTGAAAGTCAAAAATAAATCTTGTCATGATTTTTGCTGGTGAGAATTTAAAAGATAAAAATGATATTTAGTAAAAAGCCAAAGGGGGACATATTTAGTAAAAAGCCAAAATGGACACATTGTTATGGTTAATATCTTTTAATATTAAAAGAAATTAGGTCTAAAAGTATTTCATAAAAAAAGCCTATAAAACTTAAAGTCTAGGTAATGATTGATATTAGAAAAAAAAAATAGATATTCCAATTATTTTAGAAAAATAAAATAAAACAGGTAAATATTTGATGTTAAATTATTAGAGAATAATAATAAACAAATATGACAAGTTTGAAAGCTAAAGTTTTATAAATATATCTATTTGATAAGTAATTGATATATTTTTGACAAGTATATATTTGCTATGATTTGAGAATTTATTTAGATAATATCGTGATCAAGGTAAATATTGAGTGATAATATGATATAAAGTGAACTTATAGTAATTATTTTTAGTAAAGTAGGTGAATTAATTGAGAATATAAAATAAATAAATATTTGAAATCAAGGAATTTGACTTTTATAGAAGTTTTGAAACTCATTAATTAAATTGTTAATAGTTATAATGTTTATAATATTATTATGATTAATAATATTGACATTATGACATTGTTAGGAATCTCAAATTAATCTATAATTTTAGTTTGAATAATTAATGATGATAGTTCCTTCTTATTATACTAGAGGTTAAATATTCCTTTGAAATTATTCTGATTAGTTTATTCAAAATTCTAAAGTACTTAGGGATATTAATACAGTTTTTGTAAAAAGAAATATTTTATATGTTTTGCATAAAATTTATTCATATAAATTTTTCGAAAAATATATTTATTTATCTTTTATGTAATTAGAATGAGGAAAAGTTTAAATTGTTTTATTCATTTGATTGTCCATTTATCATACATGGATTTTTCATTAAAGTATTTTGAGATTTGTTTTTTTTATAAAATAAAATGTAGAGATACGATGTTTTATGATTCGAATTTAAAAACGGAATATTCGACTCCTTGTTAGTCTGCCCCGTGTCAACGGGAATAATAATTGACACTATTTGGTAATTCTCAACGACACAATGATATTTACATTCCTAAACACACATTATAATCGATTCAACCTCACCATGCGCTTTCGACAGCGTTATTAATACCAAGAGTATTTGATTCTATATGTCTTTTAAACGAACAATTTACGACCAGCTCCACCCATTTAAAAGTCTCAAATCTACTTATTAATAATTAAAAAGTTTCGCACGCTATACACCATTTGATATTTGATGACCAAATAAAAATATATTTGAAATGAATTTAATTTTGGACTTTGATATGTAAGTGTTTGAATCAATATTTGATATGAAATTGTTTGGATTACATTTGATATGAAATTGATTTGAGAATGTTTTTAAGGAAATTTTGAATATTTCAGCTTATTTTAATCGAAGCTAATTTAAAACATTTCATATTTGTCATACGAATGAAAAATTTTATCTACGAAATCAGATAATATTCTTATCGTTCTTAAAGCTCTCACTCCTTCACTGACATCTTTTCACATTTAATTCGTAAGGAGATATTGGTTATGATGAAAATCATATCATTATTAGAAATTCCGATTGGAATCAAGTATTAACCTTATTTTGTTGATGAGTTTATGTTTATTTGGATTATTTGTTATCGGATTTGTTAGGAAAGATATGAATATTTGTCTTGCATCATTTATGTCAAGTCATACATGAATACTGAGAGTCGAGAATTTTGTTATTATGAAAATTTAGATACGAATTTACGATATAAAAGTTGTTTTTATTATTACGAATGTTTGGCTGTACTGGGACTCAATCCGGTTATAAGAAATGAAGGATTGTGTCGTTTAAGCTTCAAGTTCAAACATTCGGCCTTGATTTAGTTTAGTTTAGTTTTTAGTTTCTCGATTAGTTCGATTACTTAGGCCCCGTTTAGTTCACGAAAATTTTAAACTCTATCCAAAAATTGCATTACTTAAAATTTTCAATGTATTCCAATCTTTGGCCATTTTCGAAAATACGTTTCTGCACTTAAATTCGGCCAAAATAAAATAATAAGTCTAAACTGCTTTTATAAACCATTTTCAAACGTAAGCTAATGAAAACAATGAAAAATGTGTTTAAACGAGGTTACTATTCACTTTTGCCATTTGATTTTTGTCTTGATTTTTGCTATTGCTTTACACTTTTTTTTTACTTATAATTTTGGGTTGCTTACACTTTTTTCAATTTCCTTATAATTCAAAACAAGCGAAAAACAACACATAACTGCTTTTTTATTTATATATAAACGTCGAAAAATAATAATTCATTTTATTCGCTTTCAAATTTTGTTGCTTTATTCTCGTAACTAAACGCGCTTTCTGCTTTTAATGTAAAATAAAAATTTTCTACCTACTGTATACTTCATTTTGAAAAGGCTTTTTTTTCTCACCCTTACATGTACAGATACTTATAATGCATCTATCGTCATCCTATTTCGCTCCAATAATGATTGAGTTAAAATTTTAATGGTATTAATAGAATAATAAATACCAACCCGAAAAGCCATTACCATTTTGTGCTAGATCGAATCGGGCACAATTTGGCATTTGAATTTTTATATTTTTAATTATTCACTTAAACCATAAATTAAAAAAACATAAAAAAATGTAAAAAAAAATCAAACAAAATGTTGCTTTATATAAAACTAAATAATATTTTTTAAAATTATTTCAAAACTTATTTTTTCAACAAAGCCTTATTTTCAATTCGTAAAAAAACGCATGACGTTTTTAGATAAATTTATATGTTAAAACTATTTTACTGTTATTTAAAAAAATGTCTTTCAAACATATTCTTATAAAAACCTATTTCAATAATTATTTTTGAAAACGATTATAAAAATACTTTTCATTAACATTTAAAAATAATAATAATAATCTAGGAACAATGCATTTTCAACCCCTGCACATTCTTTTTTTTTTTTTTTTTGACATTTTTCCCCCTATACTTTAAAATATTAAAATGAACGCCCTAGTGAAAACAAAAAATATAAGTCCTTGTTAAAGACAGTTTGCCGTGTTATTCACGTGTCGTTAAATACAAATAGAGAATAAAAATAATTCGTTTCATTAGATTTGTGCGGAAATGCGGGAATGTATAAAATAATATTTATTTTAGTATTTAAAAGACAATTTAGTCATTTTGTTTTAATAGAAATTACTATGAATTGTAATAATTTTTAAGGAAAACTCTCATATAAAATAATGTTTAAATAAAAAAACCCAAATATATCCTAAATTAAGATTTTATTATTATCACGTACTTTAATTGAAAATATTTTTAAAAATAGAGATTTGATAAAATTCAAAAAAATTATTTATAATAATTAAAAAATAAACCACTTATAATTTTTGTTGAAGTCTAGATTTTTTTTAAAGAAATACTTAAAATAATTTTAATAAAAAGTTTGACTTAAATACTTTGATTTCATTTAGATTTAAATTTTAGGTTCAAATACAAAGCAGGCTTTAATCCAAAATAGAATTAATGAGTTTAAAATTAATTTGAGAATAGTCTAATTTAATATATTTTATTTTATTTACAATTATTAAGTAATTATTAAGGATTTACATAAAGATTTTATAGTTTTATTTAAATTTAATCAATTTTGTGACAAAAAAATTGGATAAATAATGTTTGATTTAAATTTAAATTTAATTAATTAAGAAACTAGATAAACGAAAATTGAATAAATACATCTGATTTTAGAAACCTTCAAACGAAACATATCTTTATATTTGTTAAAAATTGGAATATGCAAAAGTTTAATGGATTCCATGTTCAAATAATAGTTAAATTTCTTAATCCAAAATATAATTCATTTATATTTAAAAAAACACTATGTTTCATTTAGATTTAAAATAATTACCATTAATCAAATAATAGTTAAATTTCTTAACTCAAATATAATTAATGAGTTTTAAAATTAATTTGAGAATAGATCTAATTGTTATAATATATTTATTTTATTTATTAAATACAAGTAATTATGTAGGATAAAGAATAACATTTTTACAAAATTGATTTGATTTAAATTTAATCGAAACTAAATAAGTGAACATTGGATAAATAAAATTGATTTTTTCTAACCTTCAAACTCAACATATCTTTATATATTTGTTAAAAATAGGATTTCTGTTTGAATGCATCTTTTATCCCCATACAATACAAAAAAAAATTATTTAAATTAAAAACACTTAAATATATTAGGATTAAGAATGCTTTTAGCAGTACTTCATTAATATGAGTAGTTCAAAGAATCCTCTAAACAACTAGGAGGAATATAGGAAAAAAAAGGACATACAAGATTACAAGAAGCTCCAATGATAGTATGAATAACTTCATTAGCTTGTCTCCTAATAAAACAAATTGAGAACTATGATTTCTGACGAAATTTTTTTTGACAATTTTGAGTAATTGAACCAAACTCCAAAAGATCCAATCGATTTGAATGAAAAGCATTCACAATGCATTTGACATTAAACTCAAAGATTACATGTGACATTAAACTCAAAGATTACACTTAAGCAGCCAAGTATCAAAACTCATCTCATACCTCACTAAGCGCATAACAACTTCCTTATGGCAGAGATCGCCATAATGTTTTTGACTTTTTATCACATAATTTTAATCTTTATATATATATATATATATAAATAATCTAAAAATATTTTTTTTAAATAGATATTTGATAAAATTCAAAAAATTAGTTATAATAATTTAAAAATCACTTATAATCTTTTTAGAAAAATATTTAAATATGACTTTTTAAATAAAAAATAAATACTTAAAAATAAATTTACTAAAAATAGTTTGACTTAAATTCTATGATTTCATTCAAATTTAAAATAATTACCATTAATGTTTAAACTCATTAATTATATTTTGGATTAAGAAATTTAACTTTGTAATTTGAACATAAAATTTAAATCTAAATAAATCAAAGTATAAGTCAAAATATTTTTAGTAAAATTATTTAAAAATATATATATTTTCATAATTTTCAACAAAGGTTATAAGTGAAGTTTTAATTATTATAAATAAAATTTTGAATTTTTTCAAATCTCTATATAAAAAAAAATATCTTCAAATTAAAATTACGCGATACTAAAAAAAATGAACAACATGCGCAAACTATCTTTAAAAATGACTTATATTTTATGTTTTTAATAGTGTAGCGTGTTAATTTTAACATTTTAAAGTATAAAGGTAAATGTCGAAAAAAAATGAAAGTGAAAGGGTTGAAAATGCATTGTCCCAAAAAACTATTATCTAATCTTTACAATACAAATTATATAATTACACATGTTTTCATAAATTTTTCTTGAAAATAGTTAGATTCCTAAAAAAATATATGTTTTTTTTATTATTAAAAGGATTAATTACTTAAATAGTGTCTCAATTTTGGGATTTTTCTATTTTGTTGCCTGAACTTTTTTTGGTTGAATCAAGTTTTAATTTAGGTGGGTGTATTGGATTATGACTTTTAAAAACTCTATAAAAGTCATGGTGTATTTGATTAAGAACTTTTAGGACTTTAAAAAGTTTATAAAAATCATGGTATATTCGATTAAGATTTTTTAAGATTTTTAAAAAGTCTATAAAAGTCATGATGTATTGGATTAAGACTTTTATAAACTCTCTAAAAGTATACCGGTATTGAAAAAGTTATTGACTTTCATGACATTAGCTTTAATTATTTTAATGATTTTAGTAGGAGTATAAATACTCACCCTTTTAAATTTTTCTACCCTTTTCCCCACAATATTTAAATTCCATTTTTTTCATGGAGTGAGGAAGTTAATAAGATTTTTTAGAGATAAGGGTTAGTATAAATACTAAACTTATGAGTTAGATATTTTTTAAAAACTCATACGATTAATAAAATTAGATAATTTTTTAATTCTTTATATTTTAAGAACTAAAAAGTTAAAAAAATATGATTATTCATAAAATCACATATGATTTTTTTTAATCGTTTTACATACAATTATGATATTTTAAGAACTAAAAATATCATAATCAAGTTTAAAAAAAAATATATCGATATAAATATGATATTTTTAAGAACTAAAAATATGATATATTTTTTTCAAAATCATAATTTTATTCAAATACACCTTTTTGTCTTATTCAGATTATAAATCAAAATCAAAATTATAATGACACACTCACTTCCAAATGAATATAAATATATAGTTTTCCACGATTTTCATTTATCATCCATGGAGGAAGAACAGTTGAGGGAGAAAACAAAGTTATATCCGCTTTTTAATCATCTCATCTTATCATATCCAACAAAATTTATAATTCTTAATTCATTGTCATGTTTTTTTATATTGTTTTCATCTTCTTGATTCATTATCAGCAAAGATCTATTCGTATAACCCGATATCTATTCATTATCAGACAAAGTTATTTGTATATAATAAAAAAAATTTGAGGTAAAGGTTTAACTTGAGATCTATTCATACTGTAGTAAAATTGATTAATCCGATTTTAAAATTTTGCCCTAATATTTAAAATAATGTATGTATATTGCAAGTAGTGAAATAAAATATGAATTTTTTATTCGAATTATAGTTCTTGATTTTTCCTAAAATCACATATGTTTTGTTTTTTGTTTGAATCGTTTCATATAAGTATGTGAATAAAAATAATTTTTTTACATCGGTACATACCAGCAAATCACATCAAATACATATTTCTTGTAATTATAATACTAATTTTGAAATTAGGAAATTTTTTGAAATTTGATAAATTATGAATTTTGATTATTTAAATGAGAAAAAAAAAGAGGAATTTGTAATTATTGGAAAAAAAAACTTAGAAGTGATAAGTGGAATTAGAAAATTTGAGATAAATAAATATAAAAATAAATAATTAAAAATTTATTTTTAAATGTCTAAATGAAAATTTATGAAAATCTTGAAATAGAAGAAGTTATGAAAATTTATTAATTCAAACCTATTTTAAACAACGTTGATACTTTTTTTTGGACAAAATTATTTAATTATGATATTTTACTTTTATTTATTTTTATTAAAAATATTAGTTATTGTATTTATTTAAGTTTATAAAAAGTCTATTAATATTTATAAAAGTCCGTAAAAGTATATCAATATCTACAAAATTACATCAAAGTCTTTTAAAATAAAAGTCTATAAGTTTCATCATTACATTTGCAGACTCATGCAGTGCTTCATCAATATCTACAAAATTACGCTAAAGCCTATAAAAAGTTTTTTTAAATAAAAGTCAATGAAAAAAAAAAAAAAAAAAAAAAGTAATACATATATTTACAAATCCTACAAAATCTATAGAAGGTTTTAAAATCTATAAAACTTTATAAAAATCATCATCTTAAAAGTTTATAAATGCCATTAAAAGTTATTATCCAATACACCCTAGTGTTTCATAGTCAATGCTTACTAGGATGCCAAGTCGTCAAAATTTCGATTCACGTTTGATGACTTGGCAAGCAAATGATGTCGTTGGTTCATAAGAATATTTTGATCGTAACCATTGATTGGTTTTAACTTTTCCATCACACCAGCAAAACCAAAAAAAAAAAAGGGGGAATGGGGCCGTAGCTTATTCGTCATTTCTTTGCCTTCTCCATTTGCTTCTTTCTTGATTTATATAGGGGCATTTTTGTCTTTTTGAATGTTATGTACATATGTACATATTGTCACGAACTCACTCTCTAGACCCATTATCATAAGGAAATGATCCCTCAATGGGCACAAAAGAGCCTCGTTCATATATATGAGAGGAATGTTCTGTATGACTTCGCAAGACACTCACCTCTATCAAGACAAGACGCTGACGGCCAGCTGGGTAATGGCGGGATAGCGCCCGAAGGTGCAATGCATGTCAATCTTCAATGAGGTATTCTAATACAGCCACGGACGCACACATTAATAAAATGTAAAATGATAATAATAATGAACACGGCTTCGAGCTCTATATCATCAAATATGAATATAATTTTCGTTGACTCATTAAGCAATGAAAAGTGGGAAGCACTAAATTAGAAAAAATTTAAAAGTTCAAACACTTAGATTAAACCAAAAAAAAAGTTAAAGACATCAAATTAAATAAAATCGAAAGTTGAGACACATTTTACGTAATTAATCTTTATTAAAAGTATAAAAATATTATTTAAATAAAATATTTTTTCTCATTTTGATACTCGGCCCATATAAGACCGGCCCAAATTGACCAAACATTGACTTGAATACAACTTGGACCAAATGGTCCGATCCATATTAACTTGTGACCCAATTGGTCCCATTTCCACCTTTATATTTATTTTTTAAAATTTATTCACTTGTATTACATCATAAAAATCCATTTTGTTTTTCGTAAATTTGTTCCCATTGGAACTCAAACACTAAAACCCTTCCCTCCTTGTGGTTAGAGGCGAGATTTATCTTGCTTAAACGAATCCACGACACAAAATAAAACTGACATTGTTTTTTGGCTTATAATTTATATAAAACCAAAAGCCTAACCATTAATATGG
>JAEQBH010007253.1:0-94119 GCA_016808115.1 Tetrastigma voinierianum | reverse complement strand
TATTATTAGAAAAAGCAAGATTTTTATAAAGTATACACTCACCGAGCTCAAGTTAGCTCATTATTTTCCTGTTTTAAAAACTATTTTCCAAGTACAGGTACGCCGAACGCTGGAGCATTTTAGTATTCTTCTGACTTCTAGTATAGTGTCAGACAAATAACTTATGTATGAAATACTTGAATTTGTATAGTTGAGCATTAAGTGTATGTACATAGTTTTGTATTGTAGTGAAAATGTGATGAGCCCGAGCCTTTTGAAAGAGTGTGTTGGTTGTCATATTTTGAAAAGTAAAATCAGATATACAAAGTTTTGGATATGTCCTGGTAGATAAAATTACAGGCCGAAATTTTATAAAATCACAAGTTTAGAAAAGAAAATTTTTATAATGGTTTTCAATAGTTAAACACGCCTTTCGTCATAGATTCTCTAGTCGCTGAAGTAATGGTCAAGCCAGAGGCTCTGACACTGGCAAATAGAGTGTGGTGGGTGTGACATTTTCTTATCAAGGTTATTGCTATCATATATGTCATTATTGCTTTATTTAATGTCTTGACATATGAATATATTAATTTTTTATATCTAATTTTATAAATTTCAAGGCCAAAGTTGCGGTATTATCATAAGTCATGAACAATCAATATAATCTTATATATGTCATTATTCCTTTTAACTAAGTTTTATATGTCAAAGTAGTTACTAATTTAAATAGGTAATATTGATGATATATTGCCTTTAGTTTCTGTAATATATGTCAACAATGATCATTTTTTGTAGTAAATTCACCTTCTCAAAGGTATCTTTAATTTATCCGCACTGCTGATGAACTCTCTCCCCACCTCTCACCAATAAATCTGGGATCTATGATGGCTCCCCATATAAGGCCTCATAGGGTGTCATTTGTATACTTGCCTGATAACTGTTGTTATAGGTGAATTCCACTGAGGGTAAGTGCTCCTCCCAGCTACCCTTAAGATCTAGGACGCATCCTTGCAGCATGTCCTCTAAAATATGTATGGTCCTCTCTTACCGACCATCTGTCTATGGATGAAACGCAGCTGGGTTTCATCGCCAATTGTAAAATCTCATGGCCTTGGAAACCCTTCCAAAAGGCGGGTGCCGTGTGCAAACCCGTGTGGGATCCCTTGTTCGACACGCATAGATACCTCTGGCACCCATGTAGTCGACAATCTCCCATGAATATACACTGACAAAATTCCTCCAGTGTAAAGGTCATTCGTACTACTAGAAAGTGTGTCGACTTAATGTGTCGGTCCACTATAACTCATACCGCATCATGCCTCCGCGATGTCCGTGGCAAGTGGGTCACAAAATCTATCGTGACATGCTCCCACTTCTACTCAGCTACCTCTAATGGTTGAAGCAGCCCTACTGGCTTCTGATGCTCAACTTTTACCTCACGGCCACATGAGACACCGTTTCAACAAAAATCCCTCTCCCAACGCCTAATTTCATCCCCGCCTGCAGACATCGGCGTACAAAGATCTCGTGACATCTTTCGTGCCACCTGGATGCACAAAAAATCAAGAGCAATGGAACTCTCTACAGATCTCCTCTCTCGACCGTCACCGGGGAACCACAACTCCATCCCCTATAGCTAAGACTACCATCCGTGGTGGATGGCCTAGCCTCGTCAATTGCATTTGACTCAGACCGATCCTAATGGACAATATCTGCTGGCCCCGCCTCTTAGGACTGAACAATTCGTCAAAGAGGGGAACGATAGCTACTAAACTCCCTAGTGCTCCTTGAGTCGACTTCACCAGATCGCCCTAAATCGGTCTTGTATAGTCTCGAAAGACCGCTACTCCCGAAGCCGGCACTAGCCAAGATCTCGTGATCAATCGAGCGCACGTCACTACATTTTCCTTACCAGGATGGTAATGCAAAGTGAATTCATATCCTCCAGATACTCCATTCATCTGCGTTGCCTCATGTTGAGGTCCCACTGTGTGAAAATATACTTCAGACTCTTGTGGTCTGAAAATACCTCAAACTGCTCACCATACAAATAGTGGCGTCAACTCTTTAAAGCAAAGACAATGCACAACAACTCAGATCATGTAGGGTAGAATTGGCTTCATGATTCTTTTAGCGTTCTGAACTACAGCTACAACCTCCTGGATCGCATCAAGACATATCCCAATCCGTCCTTAGAGGCATCACAAGATTACGTACCTCTCGTCCCCCGCTCTCGACTATCGTATCAGAGCCAAGCAAGCCTCATTTTCAACTCTTGGAATGCCTTCTCACACAGGTCATCCCACTCAAACTTGACCCCCTTTCAGGTCAATCTAGTCATAGGTTCTACTAGTCGGGAGAAATCCTCAATCGAACCTTTCATTCCGCCACCCCAAGAAACTCCGTGGTATCTTAAAGACCGACTTCGACCTCTCCCATCTCATAAACAACCCAGATCTCAGTGGTTCATCAACACCGGGGCTATTATTTATGTCCGCTGACTTCACCCCACGCTTCTTCAAAATTCACATTTTCAAACTCGCATACAACCGATGGTCCTTGAGTGCCTAGGAGACAATCCTCAAATGATCCTCATGCTCCCTCCTTCTCGTACTAGAGTGCATCAAGATGTCGCCAATAAAGACCACAACAAACTCGATCCAAATAGGGCTGAAAGATCTTATGCATGAGATCCAAAGAATGCCGTGGAGCACTCTGCCGACCGGAAGTGCATCACCGTGGACTCGAAATGCCCATACCACGCCCCAACGTTGCCTTAGGATATCGCCTCCTCAACTTCAACCACGATAACCTAAGTGGGCGGTCTTCGGAGCAGACTCGCCGCCTTTCAATCGATCAAACAAATCATCAATCCCAGTAATGGATACTAATTTAATCAGAATCTTATTCAACCTGTCTCGTAATCTATATAGCTGGAAGCTGGTCTTGTCCTTCAAACAAAACCAAGCGCCCGCGGTGAAGTGCTCTGTCTAATAAAACCCTTATCCAAACAATTTCGCAGCTTGGACATTGAATTCTCAGAACCCACCCGGTGCCATCCTATGAGGAGTCATAGATATAGGCGACATACCAGCGTATAACTCTATGACAAAGTCCACATCCCTATGCGAAGGTAATCCCGGTAGCTCATCCAGAAAAACATCCTCATACTCGCAAATCACTCGAGGTATACTCAAATCCCGTCTTCCTTCATCCTCTAGGGTAAGGCTTGCTAGCCAACCCATCAACTGTCCACTCCATCTGGAGTCGTGCACGATCTGGGGTAAAGCATCGTGTTTATCCCCCTGAAACATAACACAATTACAGTCCTATGCGTAGACAGTAACTCTCCTATGATCATAGTCAATGACGACTCGTTGTGCCTTCAACCAGTCCATCCCGAGGATGACATCAAATTCCGACATGTTCGTGACCCTTAGGTCCACAATGAGTAGAATCTCGGAGATCTCTAACTCACAATCCCGACATATCATATCAACACTCACCCTTGTTCATAGAGGAGAATTCATCTTCAACGACTTTTCCAAGGTTTCAACCTCTAAGTCCATATCGAGATTTCTCTCATTGTCTATTTAGCAGTACACATGCCAACCACTAATAGACATCAACATCTTGAACTATTCCATTCATCCATTTTCTGAACTCTTAAGGTTATGTTTTCTAACCCTAGTGTTCATCTTTTCCTATAAACATTCGTGGTCGCTGTATATAATTCACGCACTCATGACACACAATCACGTAGCACACAACATGAGAATGTACAATGCATGCAATGGTCTAAACCCAATGCCCATCCTTCTCCTAGGTAACCACATACCTACGTTCTGATATACAAACTGCGACACCATAACTCAATAAACTCAACGACCGACTCCATATCCATCTTCCCTGCACTGTACCTGTGACCTTAATACCTAGTTGGAGATGAGATAGCATCGCATCCATACTTGTGGATACCCACACCCGAGCTCCCAGGTAATCAAGCACCTAAGCTCGACATCGTTACGACTCCCCAAACTGTATCCCATCGATAACTGTCAACCCGTAACGACGTGGGATTTCAAAGGATCCGATACCACACCGTTGTGTCCCATTTATCGTGATCCATTTTCACAGAAAAATCGGGGCGTAGTCTCCTTTGTCTCTAGGAGCTCTACCCAACATACAACTTGTATAACAAGATAATCATACCCTCATCTAGGGTATCACTAGAAGTAGTATCAATTCCCACATGGTCTATCTGGTCTATTATTATCACCAATATACATCCCTTTACAGGGATCTATTCATTCACATTTAAATCTAAAATATGAAAATAAAACGCTTAATTGCAGTTCGTAAGAGTCCGATCACGGCCCTCTTACCATAATTACATACCCGACTATTTAGACAATAGTCCCAAAAGAATTTAGTTATAATTCTTTTTGTACATAAGCCTCCTTCATAATCACAGCCTCATTGAAGCGTCGTCTCCCTGTATACCCCTTGTACCTTAAAGGAGGTCCCACGACGGGGTGAGCAATGCCATTAGAAAAATTCTCCTACAAGGGCTACTCCCCACCTAAAATGCACATGCAATGGCACACCACACATTCAAGTAAAAACATGCACGTTCCTACTCAAATGTCTACATGTCATGGAAGAGAACAGATTCCTAAATTATCCCATATCCCGAGTCCTCATCGACTTCACACATGCATATGCCAAATGAGAAAACTTGTCACAGGTTTCACTCAATGACCCTTTATCCAAAAACAAATGGCTGCTTTTGTTTTAATAAATCACCTTCTGACAACATCCACAACCTCTTCATTCAAAGCTGACAATCTCCAACTCGGGATAGTCTCCGACTGACAACCTCCGACTCCACTAATCTTCGAATCCTAGACAATCTCGATCCTAGACAATCTCTCGACCTTTGGATACCGATAACAACTTTGTTTTAAAGTTATGACGCCTTCGATAACCTCTCTTTATTCAGTGCCATCGGATACCCCAAATAAAACCGGCTATTCAAAAGCATTGATACCCTATAAACAACTTGCTCTTTAAAAAAAAAAAAAAGCATTAGACAAGCCCGATAAAACCGCGATGAAAGCTATGAAATGCACCCATGAGACTCCGTTAGACGTAGTCCAAAGTACCGAGCTCACCACCCACTCACCAAGAATGGCAATGATTACACTTCATGCACACACACCCATTTAATGTGATGTGACCGTGCATATGAAATGTAATCATGCTATGTCATGCTACATGCAACATTTATAAATTTCGAATAATTATTTTCTTACATATAATTTTCATTCATCACAATTTCCATGTTAATACATCACGCAAGCACACAATACATAGACTTTGACACAACCGCATATTATTTATTTTTCTAACAATACATATAAATGGCGTAAATCTCTGACCATATAAAACAAATGGCACCTCTTGGTCCTTTCACGGCCATAAACCATTTTTTTGTTTCATTCATCAACAAATTATAGTGATACTAAAACACACAACAAAATCCGAAGACATCAGTTCCAGGATCAAAACCAAACCTCAACATGCTTTGGGATCACTCAAAATGGCCAAAATTCGCCCGATCATCCAAAATAAATTAAAAAATTAAGTCCTGGATCATTCAAAATAGTTTCAAAATTCCTAAAATTCCTACACTAGGGGCAGTGTTCTATACCTAGTACTCTAATGTCAACTCGGCATGGAGCGACCTAAAGTTTGCAGCAAGGGGTAGTAGAAAGCTTCAAAGGGTAAACATTGCACCACTCTAACCGAAAACAAAAAGACGTAAAAGAGGCTTTGGAGTAGAATGGAAAATAGCAATGGAAAAGAAAATAAAATAATAAGCTACGTAGGAGAAATGCAAAATGCACCGTATCCGTTCGGGGATGCTTGAAGGGCTAGTTTAGCATAAAAATAGGATGAGCAGTGAAGGCAAAGCGTTGAGAAAATGAATGCAGTGTGGGTAAATTTGAGCCTAAAATGTCCAATTATCTACCAAGTAATTCTAGCTATACATTACAGTTTTTCCAAAAGACCTATTTGATTATGAGGGGTGTGTTATGTCTACATTAGTGGTGAATAATATGACCAACAAGCCTATGAGACTTAAATTACTCTGAAAGAACGTCACTCTATAAAGTAACTCTCATAAAGCTACCTAATCTGCAAATTAGTTAAAAAGGGAAGACCAACACACACTCACATAGTCAAGGACTATATCTGTTTATTAACTATGAATTACATGCTATATTAAATTATTTAAATTGGAAATTTTCATAATTCTAAAAATGAAGCTTAATTAGAGTTGATGTCACAATCAAATAATACTCAAGGCCTGCCGATCTAACTTGAAAGATGAGTTAATTGAAAATTGTCCTCAAAAAAAAAAGATTTTGGTCGTTTGGAGGACAAACAACTATTTTCTTTTGGGCTGAGGACAAGCAAGACTTTAAGTTTCAGGGAGTTTGATAAGTCTAAACTCATATTTTAAGCCCATTTTGAGTATACTGTGCTTAAAAATTCAGCTTTAATTTAGAATTATGGAGCTTTTGCCCAAATTTTTGTTTTGTAGAAACTTGAAGAAAATAAGCAAAATTCAGCATAAAAATGAGCAAAAAGCTCGTGATGATGCAAAGAAAGGGCCAATGTCATGACATTGCCGCAATGGATTTCAAAGAAGTCATCACGGCGCGAAGGAAAGCAAAGATGCAGCTGAATGCGTCACATCATAAACAACTCAGTGGTCAACTATAAGCAACCATCCACGTCGCAACATCACACCAACATGGCTACGCATTGCTTCGTGGGAAAGATCGACCGCTCAAACGCGACATCAAAATATTGTTGCGACATTAGCCAAAGCTAAGCACTAGAGACCTAAACATCCAATGTCTCTACATCCAATCAAAGTAGCATGGGTGATGAGATTGTCAAATGTCGCACATAATAAAATGTCGCGCATCAACTAAAAACATCGCGCAGGACGTGAGCAACGAGTCAATGTCGCGACATCGGAACAACAATGTCACAACATCAGTTGAAAAGATCATACTTGCAGAGGTAGTGTCGACATCAATAAGTGAGCTACAAGTAATGTTGCGGCATCGACTCAGTATGACAACCTCAATTAGCAGTGTCGCAACATCATAATAGAGAACTACAACAATGTCACGACATCAAACCTGAGCATCCAAGCTTAAACAATATAGAACAATGTCACGACATTGACTTAGTGTTGCAACATCAACTCAATGTCGCAACATAGGAAAGGCAATGTCGCGATATCAGAATTAATCTATAACACTGAATCTTAATGTCGCGACATCATCATGACATTGACTTATCACTAGAAATTGAGAATTGCCCAGCAGATTTTCAATGTCGCAACAACAGATGCGACCCAAGACATTGACAATTCTGATGTCGAGACATCACCCAACATCAATAGCTAGGACGACGATTTGGGCTTTTCGAAGTGCGTGATTCTCGTCTTGTTTTTAGGGCCCAAAGCCTGAGCTTATAAATACAAGCCCTTGAGGAGTAGTGCACAACTTCCAAATAAGCCAAGTTCTTTGTGCTTGGGAAAGCTAAAGTCTCATTGTATATATTTTTCTTTTTATTTTGATTTTTTTCCTTTTTATTTTCCTTTAGTTATTTCTGGATTTAGTTTATGTTTAAGATTAGAGCAGTGATCTGAACTGGAATTCTAAGCTGGTATTCATGTAAATCAGGTTTCATTTATGTCTGAACTTCAATGAAATCTGGAAATTATTCTGGAATTCATTTTTCTTCAGTTATGATTGCAATCAGTGAATTTATTTGATCAACTAGTCATTGTGATTTGTGATCCAGATTTAAAAGGCGTTTCCCTAGGAAGAATCTTTTATCAGGGAGTATTGATTGTAATAGTTAATGTTGTTTTGGGTAAGAAAATTGGAGTGATTTAATTGGTATTACTCCTACATTGAGTTGTTCTGAATATCAGTGTTTGGTACCCAGAAAGAGTTGTATCATTGTTCTAATTTCCAAGAATCCCTCTGAGTGACACAGAGTTAAGACTACCTGAGAGTAATACAAGAATTTATGATTCACCTTACTTTCAAGGCTCCCTCTCCTAGGTGACAGAATGTACCAGGCTTAAGATCCACATATTGATCCAACAATCTTAATTCGAGAGGTTTCACCAATTGAGAGGAATAACTTCAACTCGTGTTAATCGAGATTCTAATCAAGGGAAGAGGGAATTCTTGTCTAAATGATAAGCTGAGATACTTTATTTTGGAGAGGGCTTGGTAATATCCTCGTCTACGGGACAAGAAATTTCCAGTCCTAAGAAATGGTTGTGAAGTATTGAGAAGGAAAAATAGTAAGATCTTAAAAGATGAACAAATCCTACAAGTAGCTCTTCAGACCCATTGTCTAGAGATAGAAGTGTGGTAAGCTGGAGAGTGAAATGTGTAGAGTTAGGAGAAATCCATTTCTACACTAGTTCGCTTCTCGACACCCCAAGGTTCTTATCCATTACTTTATCTTATTCTGAACTTGCTAAGTGGATGGTCACAATACTATTTTCTTTCCACTTATTCCAAATTCCGGAAAGTTTTTAATCATATATTTTTAAAAATTTCAATAGTTTTATTCCTTTTACTTAAGAAGTACCTATCTTGAAAATTTGAAATTCAAATAGTAAGGACCTTAGTAGTGAGGGTATTTAATCTTTTAAATTTTTCTAATCAATCCTCGGGAATGATATCTAGACTTAAAATCCATTGTATTACTTGTATGACTCGTAAGACTTGTAGAGAATTAGACCAATAAGAAATTTTCATTATTACATCCACATTAGAAAACATTTTATTTTCATTTTAAGTTAGAAACAAAGCTGGGCATTCTGCCGGGACCGAACACGCCTTCTAGAAAGCAATGCTAAGAATGAGTTGATCACATCTCATGGTCTACATAGTCGCTGTGGCCTCGATAACCGCTTGGACAGGAGGGTAACTAAGGTTCACAAAGAACTCAAGAGGTAGCGGATCGACGGAGTCAAGCATACCTTCTGGGACCTCTAGATGGTCTCCACAAATGTTGTGTTTGAACACACAACACTTGTACCCATAGGCAAAGATGACCTCCAAAGCCTTCTAATACTCTTCCTCCATGGCCTCCTTGTCCTTGCCCGCCTGAGAATGGAGGGAGGACACTTCATCTTTGATCGCCCCGAGCTCTAGTAGGAGAGATGTCTGGTCAACCTCCAGCGGATGGGCCTCAAATCTCCGCCTCAAGGTCGCCCTTCTCAACAACCCCGCCTAAGGCTGACCCTAGCCAGGTCCCTCCTCCGCCCAGCCCTAGCGGCCGCTCCTCGCGCTACCCGCCAAGCTGGCCACCTTAGCCTTCCGTCATTTCATCCCTCTCTTCTCCATCCCCGCAACTCACCCATCAACACTTTAGCCTCCCATTCCATTTCCTTCGACTTCTAGACTTTGCCTTAGCCAAGGAAGCATCCAAACCCCGGTTCTTGAGACTACTGATTGGGCATAGAGTCGTAGTTCTCGCAGATCGTCCAACCTGGGATTGAATTACCTATGTTGGTGAGCCATGCTATGAATGGCCACACAACCTCGGAAATAGAAGATGTTAAGAGAAAATAAAACAGAAAAATTAACAATCGAAAGTACTAAAATCAAAACTTACTAGTCAAACAACAGAAAGTTGTGATTGCGAATGAGCATCTTGTCCTCGGCCACGCGCTGGAAGGTCTCCTATCTAGGTAGCCGAGAAATGAGATGGAATACTAATTTAACGAGCCATCACTGAAGACTCAGAGGGGAGAGTGGAGTGAAGGCATGGCGTGGACCGAAGACTCCTCAGCGGCCCAATAATCAATGATTTCTCGGGTGCCCTCTGGGCTAGGAGCCACTGTGTCCACCGAAGGATGGACCCACTCCTACGGGGGAATATATGAGCTTAGTAGCAAAATGCCAGGTCCCTAACCATGAGGGCCAATGATTGCAAGCCTAGTCGAGGAACGACGAGCAAAGAGCCTACTTCTAATGGAGCGTGCCAGCCACTTTAACGGAGCATTCGCCACAACTTTCGGAAGATCAGAGATCCCCGGCCTAGGATTCCATCCTCTGGTGGTGCACAAGCCTCTTTGAGGGCAGCCTCCAAAGCCAGTTGGGTATCGGAAGCTCTATCCGGCGAGTCCACATTTATTATTGTTGAACTCTTTTGAGCCTCTTCATCCACGGCCACCTTAGACGCTTTCTCAACAGTATTTCAAAGATTAGGCAAATAACCCCTAAGCGCAGCGCCGCTTGGCATCCTCGTAGCTAAACCGGAAACAAGACTAGACATCTCAACCTCCTCCTCCTCAGCTGACTTGCTAACTCCCGGATTTGTCCAGTCCACGAACCCCTCTAATCCCTCGCCGATAGCCTTTGCTTACATGATCTTCTTTTTCTTTTTTCTCTTCGCCTCCTAAGGGATAGGCTTAGGGTCTTGCACGGCCAAAGGTAGATGATTTGTCCAGACAAGGGGTTTCTTGCAGCGGTGGCTTCCACCTAGGAAGTGCTCCGCAAGGACCTCCTATGTCCCACAACAAAGTGTTTCGCTTCAACGACCTCGTTGGGCAAAGGACGAGGAAGAATAGGCACTATGTAGGGGGAAGGACTGGAGCCCAACTCCTATAGGTTCTTCACAAACAGAAGGAGCTCATGGTGGTGCTCCCTCTCTATGATATCAAGAAGCCAAAAGATGCGGTCCAGCCTGGCCTTCTCCACCAAAATGACCACCCGGGCCCCATCCGCGCCTTACCCTAAATCATCAAGAAGATAGGTATGTCAATAAACCCACAACCTAAGGAAATGTGAGACATACCAAAATGGGATACATCAAAGTAGAGACAAACCTGGGAATGAAAGGGACCGGTTCATATCAAAACGATGCCTTGGGGAGCCAAGTGTCTCATACCACAAGCCTCGACCAGACAACCCCTTTCGCCCGTCTTGAGGGAATTAGGTTCTAAGCATAGCTTTGTAGTCGGGGACTATGGGCCAACATGGACAGCGGCCCCCAATCCCCAACTTCAAAGTATAAATGAAACAGATCTCCATTAGTGAGATATCCACCGGTAAAGAGAGTTCAAAGACATCAGAATCCATCAAACTAAAAACGCTTCGATGTATGTGTGCGTGGAGGCGCCGGGAGAAATGAAGGAACTGCTTCACCAACGATGGAACGGGGAGGCGAAGCCCAACAACAAACTACTTCCGTGCAAAGTAGACGACATTATCTACCTCCTTCGCGCCAGGTGTAGCCGTGATCTTTGACTCTCCGCATCGATTTTAGTAGACTGCACAGATAACCCTTGTCATGATGATTATAATTTAATGAGCGTAAGGTGTTGAGTGACTCGATCCACCCTAATGACTGAATAACCCATTTGTTGACTCATTCTACAAGAAAAATAAAAGAAAGAAAAGAAGAAACAAACTTAAGGTCCAAAAGAGAAAAAAAAACATAAAAAATAAAAAATAAAAAAACCCCACTAAAGGAGAAAGAAATCTCCCCTGTAGGACGCCTCCAACAACAAAGACACTCAAGCAAACCTGCGACGCAAAAAAGGTTTGAGTTGCAAACACTCATCGTGAAACCAAAGTCGCCGGCTGCCAAGAGTCTCTAATGGCTCATTTGAAAGGGAATTTTGCAGAAGCGTAGAGGAGGATGGAATACAGGAGTCAAAGAAAAAATCTTTTGAGAAGGCGTAAAAGAAACCTCTCTTGAGACCACTATCCTTATTTATAGGGGTAGGGCATCGTCAGGCACATTAAATGCGCCGTCATAACGAGATACGCAGGATGCATATTGGGAGACGTGTGTCTCCCATGCGCCTGAAACACACGTGAGCATTGCCCCTAAACGCATTTAATGCAGTAATCATTTCTCCCAAACCTTTCGACTCTAAACATCCAACATTTAAAAACAACAATATTTTCCCCAATTGAAACAGCCAAAAATCCAACTCAAGGAAAAGGGGGCATTGCGGAGTACCATGATCTTAAGATCCGCCATCGACGGGCTCGCGGGCCCATTCGCCTGCGGCTCGTAGCCGGCCTAATTAAAACCAGCCACACTTCCCAAACGGTTAGCCTAAAGCATCGCCTCGGGTTAAAGACAAACTTTTCAAGGCTTGCTTGAGCGGTCCGCCTAGGATTTCTGCATCTACCGGGGCCACTATTCTAATTCCTATATGGGAATTCTGACCCCATATGAAGTTTGTTATGAATACACTTAGAAGCGTAAAATCCACAAGCAATATTATTAGTGAAATTTTCTAGCTTCCTCAATCCTGCCCTGAGAGATAATCCTAGATAAGGGAAGGATAATCCCTGACAAAGAAGAATTAGTTTTTGATAAGGAAAACATATTTATCCCTAAAAATAAGAGATTCCTTCCCGAGATAAGAGGGAGATCCGACAAACCATTGTCTATAAATCAGGAAGATCCCCCACGAGGGGAAGGTAAGCAATTCCAACTGCGCCTATTCTCTTCTCCCTCTCCATATTTTTGCCAACTTTCATCAGAGAGACGGTCGGCCCACCGTCGCCGAACCACCCATTTTTTGCAGGTTTACATTGTGTCGTTGATGCCTAGGAAGTCATATAATCGAGGTTCAGATCGCACTGTTAATGCTCAGGGAATTTGACGATCAAGGCCTCTACAACTTAACACTCATGGGATCCGACGTTCAAAGTCCCAATAGCGTGCAAAGGATCCCCATCCTCCTGATAAGCGATGACCGCTTTTATCATAGAGGCAGATCACGTCCCAAGCTGCTCCTGTACCGAATCCTCAGACAACCTTCCTCTTTGATCGAGGAAAATGGGCAAAGATCACGTATGGGTCGAGGAATGTTCTCGTATGAACATCCTATCATGTAAGTCACTTATGAAGAACAAATAAAATTTAGGTTCATTATTCCAACATGAATCATCAAAATACTAAAATGCACAAAACATTCATTTTCTTTTTCTCGCTTTTTTTTCCTTTTTGTCTATGTGAATTTACATTGATTTCTGAATTATTGACTGTATTGGCAACATTATAGTTACAGGAAGCAAATCAAACAAAACACAACACTACTTACCAAGATATAAGTTTTCTCCACATTTGACTTGACCATACTAGCCATGAAGTGGGGGGGATTGGAGGTGAAAGTTTTAGCCATTTTCCCAATCCTGCAACTTTGACCTGGACCTCTTCAGAACCATGGAGCTGCAGTTCATGGAGATCTAGTGAACCAACTGCATTTACCTCGACCCGGTTTTCCATCACTGTAACAAAAACAGGGTGCTCTCTTTAACTCGCTGGATTGAAAATTTTGACACAGAACAACATATTTCCATCATATCTAAAGGTTAAAAACTCATAGCTCAACAGGTTGTTCCCTTTCATAAACTCCTTCCACCCCTTTTGAAGATAAGTACCATTTGCATCCTTCTTCACACTAACAAGCCAATGGCTACTAGATGCAATTAGAGTTGCTCTATTGGGCATTTCTTGGCAAGTGCTTCATGAAATCTCTAGGATCAAAAGGCACAGGAGAAATAAACAGAGCAAAAACATCAGAAAGAGATCAAAAGAAGCCTCAGAATCAGACTGAGGAAATGCATGGCATCAACAAATGAAGCAAAGAAGAACTACCAGTACCAGATGCGGTTTGATATCTTCTCCATAGATGATCTTGAAGAAGTAAGGTCTAGCTTCAGCCTTTGTTTCTCCATGGTTTTTCTGTTTGAAGATTTTGAACCAGTAATTTTTGAACTCAAAAGAGGTGGAAGCAATGAAATGAAAAGTTGTGTATTAGGGTTTCTGTCTTAGGGGATTTGAAGCTGTAACCAATAAATGAATTCAAAACAAATGAATAACAGAGAGAGATTGCATTCTGGGTTGGGATTGCTTCAATAATGGAGTATTGTTGAGATAAAGACAGGTGGATTGAACATTCCATATATGGTTTCTTGACAACTTGCAGCTCAAAAGATGTACTTCTTGCATATCCAGTAATGCATTGATGTTGAATCATGTCAAATATAAAAGAAAATGAAAATATGATTAGAATTAATGAAAACTTATTATGCATCATTAAATTAATGAACGTTCTATGTGGGATGTTCAAATGAAGTGAAATTATATTCAAATGAACGTGTGAAAAGAATATATCGACAAATTCATGCGTAAATCATCACCTCTGGCTTCACCGGCAACACATTCCTCTCCAACAGTTTGATGAACCTATATGGAAATATAGGGAGGCAGTTGCTAGAGAGTTTGTCAGACAGAAACGTTATTTGGTTACTCAGATAATGGTTTTTCTAAGGATTCATCTGTGGTGAGTGGACTTCTATATATAGTGGTGAGTCTGATATACATATCAAAACCGCTCTAATGGAGGGATATAGGGATAACCGTTTAAAGGAAAGTCCAGAAGTTTACTTATTTGCAAAACTAACCTATTTCTTTAAAATCCAATAAGAGGTACAAAATGACAAAGTTTTGGATAAAAAAGCCCTTGAGGATTTAGTTATGACTTATCTTTTACACTTTGAGGGGCATTTTTATCGAAAATTGACACCTTCTAGATTAATTTTAAGAGATATTAGTTTTATAAATAACTTTTGGATTTATCCAATGCCTCAAACTCACTTCTCATGTGTACGGATAATCGCTTAAAAGGACAAATCCCTAATTGTTTGATAACATTTTTTCTCTGGCCAAATTTTGATGTTTATAATGCCTTTGCTTGGTGCATGAACTCATTAGTAACATTGTTAGCATGAGATTTTTTCCCTTGATTTTTTGGAAATATTTGGTTAAAATATCTCAAATAAGTTAAAATTTATAAATCTAACCCTCTTTATGTTTTTCCTTAGAAATTGACTTAGACAAAAATGTCATTTGTCATTTCATGTATTTGCATATATCTTTAAAAAGAAATTGTTGTTTTTACCAGAAAACAAGGAAGGTATTTTAATAAAATATGACAAAATTGATGAAAATTAGATTTTCAAAAGGGTTTTTTTAATCAAATCACCCAATTTTTTTGAGATGGAGCCAAATGATGCTGGGTGCTATGTTCACCTTCCAAACATGTATGCTTTGGCATGAAACTGGGAGGGTGTAAAGATGGCCAGAGCATCACTGAGATCAAAGAGATTGAAGAAGGACCCAGGCTTTAGTTCCATTAAAAATAAAATTCAGAAATTTATACATTCATGTTTCAGGAGAAAATCGTGGATGCTAAAGGGCCTAATCTTGAAGATTAAAAAAAGCAGAGCCACATTTTCCATTAAATCCTTATATTTCATGGTATTTTCTGACCTTCCTCTTATACCTGTGACACTTTAAAAGTCAAATCACTCTTCCCTGCTCTGTATTTGTTACTGTCTGCTACTCATGGCCATAAACTCCATCCCTACTTAAAATCCCAACTTATAAAACACTCCTTGTGGAAGTCCAAAATGACATGAACAAAGTATTTAGAATGGATTTTGGAAGATCTGATCACATGCATAAATAACATAGCTGTGAGGAACAGTTAAAAATGTGAATTTTAATTCCTGAAGATTGAGTTGTAAAGGGATTCATTTAAATGAACTAAATTTCTGGGCCGGATTTTTCTAGTTGAGTTAAATTCTCGCTTCAACAGCAAAAGAAATTGTTTACTCTGTTTCTTGAACTTGTTCTTAGATTAGAGAAGGAAGAAGGAAACTTGGGTATGGGTTCCTTCTCTTTTTTACAGCTTTCTAAATCTCTTATATGTTCCCTTTATTATCTAATTTCATATTGTCCTTTTTATCGTTTCTTTTGCTTCTCATTATTTGTAAACTTGACTACAATTGAGCTTCTTTAAACTATTGTATGAATCCAGAGAATGTTTAAGAAACAATGGGTGTTTCTACACATAATTATGAATTCTTCTGCTTTCTTTGAATTTCATCAGTTTTTTTATTTCACTATCTTTTGCACTGTGCTCCAGTGGAATGATACTTCCTATATAGTTAATTTTGTTAATCACAGATCATTCGTGCCCTCCTCTATCCTTGTATAATAATTAATTTTGGTTTACATAATAAATCCTGGGTTTCAAACTAACTGAAAATAATGAATGAAGATATCAAATGACAACACTACGAAAGTGTTCGTAATTATAATCTTCTCTGCCTGCCTCTGATGATGCTGTCTTTTACCTTGTAAGTGGCCTCTTTTACCTCTTTGATGCTAAGGTAAGGTAAGCTTATGAGTACATTATTTGATTGAGATAAAAATGAAACGTGTGGAAAGATAATAATTGATACAACACAGTCAAATCTCTGAAGTCCCAGGATTATATACACTTTCATTCTAAAGTGCATAGTTTTTTCACAATCAAATGCATTTCTATCTTTCTTGAAAACTAAACTATTTTTTCAGTGCTTCTCCATCAAGATTTTAGTTAATATTATGATAAATAGATATCTTGTATTAAGGAGACTCTCAGAGAATGAAATATGGATGTTGGAGATGATTTTTGCTTCTAATTGAACTGAAAGATGCATTCTAACATTGACTCATTACAACATATCATACATGCAGAAGTTTTTTGAATTTTATATGATCATGGATTTCTTTATATGTATCAATATGCAGATAAATTTTGCTGCAGGAAATTTGGAATGGTGTATTGTAGTCTTTTCTTAGTGTTTTCTTTTCATCAGAATCTTTCTTGTTCTTTCTCTTTCATCAAGGCCTGTTTAAATCTCATTTTGTTTGGGATCCATGAGCATAAATTTTTTTTGTTTATGCATCTCAGTATATCTCATTCAGTTCCTATAGTGCTTTAATATAGTAAAAAATTGGAAAGAAGCAGAAACTAACCCAAGATGTAAAGATAATAATCACATAACATCAGATACCAGGACTGAATCTGTCTTAGTGCCTTAAAAATAAGTTCATAGCAATGACAGACACAAAACCATATGTGGACAATCTTGATCAATCATAAGACATGGACCTGCATTTCCCATCTTTTCTTTACTGACAAGCTCAAATTTGCAGACATCACCTTGCTTGAGATTGTTATGGTGTGCGAAGGATCGCCATCCTCCTGATAAGTAATGACTTCCTTTACCACAGATGCATATCACATCCCAAGCTTTCCCTGCTGAATCCCTCAGGATAATCTTCCTCCTTGATGGAGGAAAGTGGGCAGCTGCAGAGAAGGACCGGGGAATGCGCTGTATGAATGACATCCTATCGATAAATCACTTATGAACAAGAAAATTAGGCTCATTATCTGCATGACTAAATCATCAAAATACTAAATGCTCAAAAGCATCCATTGCTTTTCTGATTTTTCTTTTTTCTGTATGTGAAATCAAGTTCCAGGAATTGGTTTATAAACTATTGGCTTTAGTGGCAACACTGCAGTTAGAAAAAGAAAATCAAGGAAGACTTAGAGCACTACTTACCAAGAAAAAAGGTTTATCCACATTGGCGTTGGTCATACCAGCTGTGAAGTGAGGAGACTGTGAGGTGAAAGGCTTTCCTGTTTTCCCAATCTTGGAACTTTGACGTGGACCCTCTTCAGATCCATGGAGCTGCTGTTTATGGAGATCCTGTGAACCGACTGGCCTTTTCCTTGGCCTACCTCGACCCCGTTTTCCATAACCAGAAACAGGGGCTGCTTGTCTTATAACCCCAATCTTATTGAAAATCTTGACATAGAACTGCATATTTCCATCATATCTAAATGTCAAGAACTCATTGTCTCCTAGGCTGTTCTCTTTCATAAATTCCTTCCATCCCTTTTGAAGATAAGTCCCATTTGCATCCGTGGACACTGTAACACTCCAATGGCTACCATAGGGACCGGTAAGAGTTGCCTGTTGACATTTCGAGACAGATGCTTCATGAAAGATGGAGGAATCCGCTGGAGCAAGAAATGAAACATTAAGAATGGGTGAATATGACTGTTACTAAGATCAAAAGAAGTCTCAGCATCAACAAATGAAGAAAGAAAGCACTACTACCAGATGCTGTTTGATATCTTCTCCATAGATGATCTTGAAGAAGTGAGGTCTAGCATATTCTTCAATCTTCAGCCTTTGCTTCTTCATGGTCTGTCTGTTTGAAGCTTTTGAACCAGTAAGTTCTGAGCTCAAAAGAGGTGGAAGCAATGAAATGAAAAGGCAGGGAAGCAGGTGGTTCTGTATTGTGGTTTGAAGCTGTAACCACCAAAAAAATGAAGCCAGAACAAATGAAAAAAACAGAGAGATCCAGTTTGCTCAGTGATGGAGATTGTCAAGATAAGACAGGTATCTCGTTCAAACTTTTTTGCAGCTCACAGAGTTGTATCCATTCTCATGCATAAACTGTAATGCATTGATGTTTCTTTGATAGTCTTCGGTGTCTCGGGCCGCCAGCTTGCATGGACCTCCACTAAAACACTAAACCTATGGGCCCTAGAGGAGTTGAACTAGTAACCATAGTATAAACCCCAAAGTCTTAAAACCAATTCAGCTAACCCCTCATCTTAATGCATTGATGTTGAATCATGAAAAATATATAAAACCAAAAAAAGGAAATATGATCCAAATTAATGTAAACGTATGCATCATTAGTTAATTTGCAAATTTGACCCTCCATCAAATTTTAACCTAATTTGGACAATAATGCCCTTATTATTTGCTTGTAAAAATAACCCCTTTTATTGATAGACAATATAAATACATGACATAGAGGACTTTTTTGTCCAAATAGGTTATTTTTGAAAAAAAAAAAGAAAAGGGAAATGATATATTCACAAATTTAGAGTTATTTGATGTCTTTTAATCAAATATTTCTAATTTGTGTTTATGCACTAAGTTCAAAAAAAGGTGAAAATAAACTCCAAGTAACATGTGAAAACAATTTATGGGTTTCAATTTTTTGTTTCTTTTTTCTATTTATTTATTTTTTGTTATTGTTTTTCCTCACCCTCAAAAACTAAATATAATAATCTAAATAGTAAATACTTGAAATTCTTTTTTTTTGTGAGGTGTCCTAAGCAAGTCTATGCACACACAAAATATGTTTTTAAGCCATACCACACACAAACTAACCTTCATAATGTACTCGAGATCACATGACACAACTTTTATCACAAAACACACCGTATTCTCAAAACTCAAACTTCGCGACCACTCGATTACAGAAGAGACCCAATCATCTCACCTGCATGTTCAATGTTAAATACCATAAATTCTTAATTAGCATTTATATGGAATATCATAAAAAAAAAAAAGGAGGAATTACATAAATATGCTCTAAGGTGCAAATATTGAGGGCATGCACGGAATCCAAATGTTACTATACCTCAATGCACCTTTGAGAACATTTTCAAAAACCACTTTTCTAAGTTCTCCATTCTTCAAGATGTTCCCCTTAGTGCATACATACGTCATCTTCCCTATCAAATATTTTATATTTTATACAATTGTAATGTTATATTCAATTTTGTAAAAAATGAAAATAAAAAAAGTTGTTGGAAATGAGATAAGCTATAGACTACCTAACATTCATGTGGGTAACTCAAACTTGATGGGAAGACAAAGAGGTCGGGCACGCTACCATCTCAACCACTTTAGGCTTTGAAATGATGGATGCTCGAGTAGGCAGGCCATCTCGAGCAACAAATGCAAAACACATAAGCCACACATTACTATTTGCCTTGACAGACATCAAAACGTAAGTAATGTATATTAATTAATATACAAATTAATGAGTAACATAAGAACATTAAGGGCTTCTCATAACATCAACCCCAGTTGTTCGATCAGGTGGCTAACCAGGAGCCGTACGCCGAAAGGCGTCTAGATCGACGAACCAGTAAAAAAAAACCGTCCAACGGCCTAACATGTGGGTCCCATGACCTCTCATATCTAGCTCAATAACACGTCAACACTAGTCAACACTAATGTCCAAGAGCCAGTTACGCACTGACACGTGGCAGACTCAACCCGGCCGGGGAACCAGATGGGGGGGCCGGTTGGGGTTTGTGTTTAGGAGAGAGGAAAAAAACAAATTTTTTTAAAAGGACACGAAAACCTTTCCGGTTGTCAAAAATATCTCTATTAAATTTCATTATAGAATATTATTTAAATTAAAAAGTGATAAGATGATATTTGTTCTTTTAACTTTTTTCTTGGAAAGTAATTTTGTTTTCAAGTCTTAAGTTGTTTTTTCTTTTTCTTGTAATCTTACTTATAAACTTTTACTAAATAAAAAATTCAAAAATATTTTTTTCTAAATAGAAAGATAGGAATATTATTGATTTTTTTACCAATCTTTAATACTTAATAAAAATTAAAACATTATAAAAGAAAAAAAAAATCTGACACTTAACACTATTAAACACTATATAGTTTTTAATTTCTATTTAAATTGCCAATAAGACATAATTCAAATAGTTAAAAGTTCAAATAAATATAAGGAGACAAGGAGTCTAACGTTCTCGTCCCATTATGAACAGATTTGTAAAAAATAGGATACTATATTGTAATGTAAAATGAATATATGTTTAAAAAAAATTTATTTAAAATTAAATAAAAAAAATTACAACCAAAGTTTCGAAATTGGTTCGAATTGGATTGTATTATTATCAGTATTCATTGTTGGCATCTTTAATCGTTAGATTCAATATATCATATTTGAGCAATAAAAAAGGATCTTTCTAGCATTAGAATAATTTCTCCACAAAAACACCAAAGTAGATGAATGATATAGAAGTTGTAAAGTTATTATAAATAAATCAATTTTAATCATTTCACAATAAAAATTATAAATTTAGGAATAAAATTATCAATATTTATTATCTTTAAACTAATACTTTATAAAATTTGTACATTATATAAAATATGCTTTATAAGTAACCTATAAAATTCAGACTGGGAATGTATCTGAGACTATATTTAGAATAGAACCAGACATTTTGATATCCTGCAGAGTTATCTTTAGAAGTTTCTAGACACTGAACATGATCCACAGAATGAGAGAATCCCTAAATCTCTACATTGCACAAGCAAATTGGATTTATAATGGTATTAGCCAGTAAGCTTAAATTTAAATTTAAAAACTACCAATGTGAGGAAAAATTAATACATTTAGAAATATCGGGTTTATTATCAAAGGTGTCTTCCAGAATATACCAACTTCTCTGCATGCCTATGATATAGTCTTTTGCAAGGATAAGGTGCACAAACACCTTGAGTTTTGTGTGCATATTTCACTTTGTCTATGATTTTTTTTCTATCCTAAGATATTCCAGACGTTTATTATTGTATCTCACCCATATCCATTTCATTAAAAAAAAATTAATTATTAGACCGTAAACTCTGTCACATATGAGGTGTTTAACATGTGTTTTAACATTGATTTGTGACCTTTTCAAATGATGTAGACATGACTTCAGCCTCACGAAAGAATTGCAGAGATCTTGTGACAAAAGCTCAAGAATAAGATATATATGCGTAAAACTCGTAGGCATTTGTGCACTTTATCCCGTCTTTTACATCTTGCAGCCTCCTCTCCAAGCCCTCCACCACCAGGTGCCACACAGGGTTTGACTTGTAAGGGACCCTCTTTTACCTCTTTTTTGCTAAGGTAATGTAATTAAGCTTTATGAATACGATATTTGATAGAGTTAGAAATGAAATGTTTAGAAAGATAATAATCGACACAACACCATTAAATCTCTTTAAGTCTCCAGAATATATACACTTCTCTTTATCTCAAAGGTGCATAGCTTTTTTCACAATCAAATGCATGTCAATCTTTAAGAACTATTATTGCTGATCGATGAAGACAGTTTAAGAAAACCAACTGATTTCCAGCCTGCAATGAATTTGTATTTACTTGAAACGCCTGTAATGATGAATCCTGCCACTCTAATGGTTGGTTTCAAGTTTTATATATATATATATATATATATATATATGGTGGTAGAGCTTTTTACCACATGTCTTTGAGGATCGAGGGGGCAGGCGATCCCATGTGTCCTCGTTGGATTGGTAGCTGCGCTTCGCATCATGGTCTGTCCATTGATTAGTGGGTGATCGGATAGAAAAGGAGGTGTCACTTCTAACCATAGCTTAATCTCACGATGTCAGACTGTAATCGTAACGTTGCGCCGCGATGCTCTCTTTCCTGGCTGACGGCTATTGCCTGATCGGCCGAACTCGAGAGGTGAGGCTCAGGTAGCCGGGACTGGCTCATTTGCTTTTTGCCATGCACGACTAGGAAGATAGAGACTGAGGCCGTTACAGTGATGACTCATTTTTCTATCATTTCCTAGATTTTCCTAGGCTTCATCAAAATGCTATAGTTTATGAAACTACTTTGCAAATATTTTCCAATCTAATTTGTAAATACATACTTTATTTTGCATCATTATGCATAACTTCTTTACAGAAAAACACAGCTAGCCTTTCTAGGCATTTCAGTGTGATGTTTCCTGGAAAATGCTTCACTATAAGTGATGCATCTAAAACAATCTGTTCTTCTGCAATTCTATGAAAGGCTGGAAAGTAAATTTTGTGGTTTTCAGGTTAGTTCACAGTTCAAACCAGAAAGGAAACTCGATCATGATGCAATACCTTTTGAAGCTCGTCTGGATGGAACCTATAAAATCTTATCCTAAACACTAGTCCTCCCCTGTCCAGAGTGTCAATATTAAACCTTCCGCGAATAATAGGAATTGAAGGTTTTTAAGTTTATGGTTTAAGTAGCTGCCAGAGAAGAGGGTGAAGTTGGTTCATTGTGGCAAGTAATAATCGGAACAATGAACAGAGATGAAAAGAGGATTTCTACCACTTCTATTTTTTCCTCTCTTTCTATATTGAGGTGGGCATGATCATGGTTGCTACTCAGACGTTCGACTTACAAGATCAACGGCGCGACGAACCGAAAAAAAAAAAAAAAAAAAAGGAGTCTGGGGACAATGTGTCGGCCGCCTCCCGTATGATTAAGTCAAGAAAGGATGAAGAAGAGGAAGAATGAGCCCTGCTGCGAATGAATCAGATATCTTCCCCTCGCGTGGGGCGACCTTCCGCTTTTATACTCAAATTTCTCCTTGATTATAAGGAAGATAATCTCGTGATTTTGGTGATAAAATCTCTTTTTCTTTATCAAGGACTAATTCTCCCTTATTAAGGATTTGTGTTTTTAAGACGTATGAAATTTGGATACTAGGAGATCCGTAGATAAATATTTTGGCGCTGCATTTCTCCTTAATAGGTCTTATCCATAACAAAACTTCTCATATACGATAGATGACTGGCCGGGACTCGATCCCGCATGGGGTTTAGGACTCCTATCGTCTGCTAGTTCTCGCATGGTTTTAATAGGACATGCCGTCTTGGGCCGCTTCATGATGCGGGCCAGGCGTTGAGCCCGCGCGGGCATTGGGCCTATTAAGTTGTGGGTCTAGGCCTAAAGATCACGGTACTCACAATGCCCCCCTTTTTTTCGATCGAAGATTGCGTCATTCTAGTCAAGAAAAATGACCGGTGGTTTCAAGACCCTAAATATGGGGAATTGGATTATTAATGCGCATATGTCCCAATACGTCTGTGGCGCGTGACGTTCCAATGATGCATTCAATGCTACTTTCGTTTCACCCTATATGCGGTGCGAATCTCCAAAGCTCCAGCGGTTTCCAATGGATTCTCTTCCGCTACACGCTTTTTCCCTATCGTGATTTCCTTCCTCACTCATGTCTATAGGTTGGCAAAGGAGAAGTTATGAGGAGGCTTTCTGTAAGTCTCCTCGCACTGTTTGTCGCCTATGGATATTGTGTGTTTGAACACGACATCTGTGTGGACCTACCAGATGTCCTGAATGGGAAGCTTGATTATGCTAATGCCCCTCTTTCAGAGTTCTTTGCTAGGGTTAGGTGCCCCCCTATTCTAGCGCCATCTAGAGTCACAACAATCAAGATGTATGGCTAAGAGGAGGGGAGTCTTCAAACATACTATTTCATACTCTTCTTTTTCTTCAACTTTCTCTTATTTTTCTTTGTTTTTTATTTTTTTTATTTTTTTTTTCGCAATCACTCGCTTGACGAGATTCACGGGTCAATCGTGGTTGCTTTGACGTATTTGTTTTTGTTTTGTGTAACTACTATGCCGATTGGCGCATTTTAATGAGATTTGGTTTTTGGCATACTTGTACACCAAACTTTTTATATTTCACTCTTTCTACGTATGCCGGCTAGGGGAGCAACTGACCTGAAGCTGGGTTATGAGAAGCCTCTATTGGTTTTGTGGATGGGTTTTCGGATTTCTCGGGTGGGATTGCTCTCAGATCTCGCACGGCCAATGCCTAGGCCATTTCGAAAGGCAAATTGAGGGGCCCAATAGCCAAGCGGACCTAGGCCTAGGCTGGCAAAATTTTACACAACATATGAACACGACACAAACCTAACACTGTTTTTACGGGTTTGGGTTGAGTATAATCGTGTTTAGGTCATATTCGTGTTGACCCGCCTAACATGGTTAATAAATTAGTCATATTCATGTTAGGTCATATTCATGTTGACCCGTCTAACACACTTGACCGAATTGATAAATTTAATTATTATATTAATTCACTCAATCTATTTACCAGGTTATTTTGTGTTAAATATAGATTTTTAATTAGAATTCATATTATTTTAAATAATAAAATTAATAAACATGTTAAATTTAATAAGTTATTTGTGTTAAAACATGGATGAATAATTATAATTTTATTATTTTAAATGATCAATGGGAATGGGTCATATTCAGAAGGTCCTACCTAACACCGAATAATAAATATGTTGGTTTGGGTTATAAATGTCATACATTTATTATTCGTGTCAGGTTTGGGTTGGCGAATGTTGACACGATTCGTATATTGACACGACACGAACACGACCCATCGACACGAATTACCACTTCTACTTAGGCCCAGAACTATGGGCCCGTGGTTGATAGATCCAAAGAGTTAGGTGTTTACAATCAGTGAGCTCACGCGTGTTTTAGATGCCCTCGAAGATGGAAACGACAGAATACTAAGCGTGGGGAGAGGAGCATGTCTCCCGACATCAAGATGTTGATCTGGTTTCAAGACATTTAACGAGTTTGTCCGTGCCTTACCCTATATAGGGATAGGGATCCAAATGTTAATTTCTTTACCGTTACTCAAAAACCTTTCGCCCAAAAATTCTTTAAGCATCTGCAACACTCCTGAAGATTTTGGATAAGGAGTCGTTGAAGACTTTTGACCAATTTCGATTTCCTTGTGGGTTTTTCCTTTGCTTCACTTCTAATATTGCTTGCAATGTAATTGTTTTGCTCAGGGTGGTTTTGTTCCTGTCTCATCGAATGCGTGTTCTTCAATCGCCTAAGAGGTTCCGACACGGAACCGTACCGTAGGGCTCAGATGTACTCAGCCCGTAAGGTCCCAATAGGTTTTGAGAAGCTCCTCAGTCTAGGATTTTGGTCCTGCTATCGTTTTGCTAGCAGATCCTCGAGTTGATCCCCTTTCTTTGTTTGCTTGTTGAATGGCAAGAGGTCAAGAGGAGACTTCCACCAGTCAGGTTAGGCGCAAGAGGGGGCCTAGCTGGGAGTCGCCCACTACAAGCAACCTTATTGCTTCTATGTATGTGGAGAAGTTAAGGCCTTCTGTCGAGTCCCTGACGGCATCACTAGAACTGCCTGGATGACCGAATTTTCTAACCTATAGGAGAAGCTGGATAACGTTGTTCACTTTATTTAGAGCGTCAGAAGCCGGACTTCGCTTCCCTGTTTCGTCATTGATGAAGTAATTCCTACATGTCACCCTGGCACCTCCTAAGCTTATTCATTCAAACGTTTTTCGGATTTTAATGGGTTGTAGTATGCTTAACTTTCTCTATCACTTGATATTTTGCTAGTAGAGATTTGTTTCATCTATACATTAAAGCTAGTGGACTGGTGGGTCAAGTATCTATGTCGTCTGCAAACCCACGACAGCAATTTGTAACCGGGCTCCCTGATTCTTCCAAGAAGAAGGCGAAGGGAGTTGTCCTGGTTAGGGGCCCATGGTACGAGACGCCCAGCTCTCTGGGGCTTCCTTTTGATGTGAATCAGTCCCTTGTGTTCCTAGGTTTGTCTTAGTTTGGTTGTAACTCATGTTCCCGCTTAGGTGGACCGTGGTACCGGGCTTACCTTCGCTTGATGTTATCTAGGTAAGCTCAGGCGAGGCCGGCTAGTCAACTGGATTGAGAAGGCTAGTCTAGATAACATTAGACGATTGTTGGAGATAACGGAGGCAAAGCGCAATCATGAGCTTTTGTTGAAGGCGAAGAACTTGCGAGAGTTGGGCACCAGCCCCTGCCCTTACATTATCCCCGTCATTCCTCGCCGTTGCCCGTAGAGCTTATTAAAGGAGAGCACTTCGCTCTTGCTGACCTTTTTAAGTTGAACCCGGGTAGCTCTTCTCAGGCGGTTTCTGCTCAAAAAGATCAGGCAAAGGCCACTAAAGGGACCTTAGTGAAGTCTGCCCAGGCCATCCAGCTTCAAAGTCCATGGCCTACCCGGTCAAGTAAAGAAAAGAAAGAAAATAGACAGGGCTTGAAACTAAAGCAACCTACACAGGTTGGAAGACTTTAGTGGACTGATGAGCATAATTGCAGCAGCCCGGCCGAGGAGGAGGGAAATGTCTAGCCTCGCTGCCGAGTTTGTCGTGTAGACGAATGCGCAGAAGGTGTCGCGAGCTTGAATGATGAGACCACCCCTAAATCCGTGGAACCCACAAGGTAGTCTTCCGTATTTAAGAGGCTCGGCGACTAGACAATAATTTAAGTGGACTTCCCGACGAGCCCCAATGAGGCTCTGCATCTCGAGGAGGGGATCCCACTAGGGAGGCCCCAAATGCCGACGGTAAATTGGAGAGAAGGCACCATCAGGGGTAGTCGCGCCTCCGACGCTCCCGCCTGTGCCCCATAGATACCTAGCCTAACAGAAAGGTCGCCTGACGGGTCATTGAGCATGTATGCTCCACCACAGAGAGGATCCATCCCCGATGGGCATGGTAAATCTCCCAATCTGCAGGGTGCTCTTAGCACCCGAGAAAATTCAATTTTCTCGAAAGGGTAAAATGGTACTTTATCAAAATCCCGAAATTTTTTTCTAGATATCGAGCGATTTAAATCGACTTCACCGTTGAATCGCCTTGTGAATGTCCACACGCCAAATTGCACAATGGGACTTTACGCCTTTCGAGGCACCTGCCCGTGCCATATGACAACTCAGGAGAAGTACACACGATACGGTAGGTAATGCGCACGACAAGTGGCCACCTACTACATGTATCCACGCGACACATGTCACATGATTAATGAGAGAATAAGAGATAAATGGTTTCTATTAAGCCATGTGTCATAAATTCTAAAGTCAAACAACAAGACAAAAAGGGAATAAATGAAAGAAAAAAAGACATCTCCTCTTTCGTTTACTCTGCATCCCATAATGGTGGAGAAAAACATATTTTGTAGAGAGAAAGTCCACCTTCTCTCTAGATTTCGGTGTTCTGACCGTCTGTCGCCGGAGCAAAGAGGAGAAGTTGGTCTACACTAAGCAAGGGGCTACGCATGTACATCGATTCCAGGAGTTTCACAACTCCGGAGGTAGGGGCTTTCCTACTTGGATATTCCTTGTTTAAAAGCCATGGAAATGGCTTGGGTGTAGCGAGGCCGTGAATGCCATGGATTGCCCAAAGAAATAATATGATCGATGTTGATGAGGGGATTGTCCATGGATAGCCCACGTACTATTAGCGGGACCTGCCAAAAGTCCCGATCGATGGTTGACCGGAAATTTTCCATGTTTTACACGCACGCCGTGTTCTACCGGGTTCTCGTGTAGCGCACCGCGGCACACGTTCCAATCTACTTTTGAGATGGTAATCGCTTGATCATCGCTCGCGAACACCGCTCAATAGAATTTTTGTTTGTGTATGATTTGATATAGCGGATGTTTATCTTCAGATTACCTATGAATGCATTGACGTTGTTATGAAAAAAAAAATCGGTATGTGAATAGTATCTCGGGGCTGTATTTACACCGTAGAGATACTTCATTAAAAACTCAACTTGTCATTTGACATGTGTAGATGGCTAGCTGCGGGAGAGGATGTAGAGGTCGTCCACGAGGTGCTAGTCAAGCACCACTGTATTTTAACAACAGCCCTCACAGGCCATGTGGATTGTAGCCGCCGCTATCAGACAAAGCGTGTGCAATAGTGAGCCAGTGGTAGTCAAACGACTTCAAATAGCTAAGCACATCATCCTCCAATGGCCATAAAGGGAGTAGTAGATGACATACGATGCATTCAAGATATGGGTGCTGGTACTAAGAGGAAGGAAGATCCATCTTCTTCCAACCCGGGAAAGAAGCATAAGACTTCTGTTCCACATGGAGTTTGGGGACAGGGCCGTGGCCACCAAGGTCAAGGCTAAGGTCAATTATCTAAAGATGGGGAACACTTTAGGACTCCTACCTAGCCTGTAAGGTAGAGGTCGCTCTTCCATCAATACCACTCGGGCATTACAACCCGGATTGCTACAGCGCAGAGGACTGGTCTCCACGAGTGTCCTGGTGTCAAGGGACAAGACATTGTGGTTGCTAGTCGCAGTAAGGCATGGTATGTTTCCATTGCCGCCAGCCGGACATATGAGGAGTGGATTCGCCTTTGCAGGTAGAGATCCCAGGATTTTGGGACATCTTAGTCCCAATCATTAGCGGGACATGCGTAAGTGCGGCTTGTTCCTTCTTCCCCCAAATAAGGGTCGAGGATTCAAGCATTTCAGCCTGTGGATGTTACATAAGCACCTCCCCGTCGTACGCATAGACCGGCTGGGGTCGTGGGACAAGAGTAGGTTCACCGGCCTGACTTCGAGCCGATGGGGCGATAGCATGCCACCATTGCTGTCGCCGGGACACAGGAGGCGGATTGTCCTCGCAGGCGTGGACGGTACACCGCAGGCCGAGCTTGCTGATCGGGCCCCATACGAGGTACGTTTACACTCTCACAAGAATGTCGTTTAAATTAAGATGCACCATGTTCATGCTTGTTATTGCATCTAGTGTAGAGGTTTGAGGCTAAGAGGCGAAAACCGTAGAAAGGCAGTGTATATGAATTCTTCCCTAGGGACTAGGGCGAGAATAGGAATGATATGTCGTGGTTGCGAGCTAGAGATCTCATGGATTCATTGCTGGACCCGAGGGTCACGGATACGTCGTGGTTCAACGCCATCTCGGGATGGACCGGTTGACTCGCATACAAGAGTTTGCCATCGACAGAGTGTGAGGGTTACCGCTACAATAATGTGACGCATACTGTTACATTTCTGGGGACAAGCATGATATTTTGCCCCAGACGGTGTACAAGTCCAAGTGTCATGACGCTGGGCGTTGGCTAGCAAGTCTACTGGAGGATCCAGGTGAGACCTGACTAGATCTACCCCGAGTAGTCCGCGAAAGTATGAGGATGTTTTCCGGGATGAGCTACCGGATTGCCTTCTCGTAGAGGTCAGACTTCGTATCGGTTACCCGTACTTCGCCCCATCTCTATGACTCCGCATAGATGGCACTAGTTAAGCCACAAGCTAGAACTTAGAGTTCAGCCTACAAGAGTTATCGGACAAGGGATTCATTAGGACCGAAAGACTTCACCATGGGGCGCTCCTGGCTTCTATTTTTGCGAAGAAGAAAGATAGACCTTCGGGATCAGGTATTTATTATCGACATTAAAACAAAGGTTACGATCAAGAATCGTACCCACGCCAAGGATCACACTGCTTCGACCGGGCTTGAGAGGAGCGCAAGTCTATTCCAAGATAGACCTTCACACCGGTTACCATCACTGAGTTAGGGAGCACGCATATCCCCTTAACGCTCGGATTCGTTATGGGCACTTTGAGTTTACAGTGATGCCCTTTGGATTGACAAATGCGCCAGCAGCATTCATGGATCTCATGCATAGGGTGTTCCAAACCTATCTAGATCAGTTTGTCGTAGTCTTTGTGGATGACATTTTGATCTACTCCCAGTTAGAGAGGGAGCATGAGTGTAACACCCCGTCCCGGGAGAGTCTACAGTACATGATACTGTAGGGGTGTATAAGAGTACCAAGTGTCATATTGAAATAATTTTGGAGACTAAAGTAGGAAATGGAAGTTTACGGAACCCTAATTTGTGGTATTAAACCAAGGGTGCAATGGTCATTAAGCAAAAGGATATGAAAATCAAAATTTAAGTTAGAGATGGGCCACAATACAAATAGAGCAAGTTACAATTGCAATAATTAAAAGATGAGGGTTATTTGCAATTAAAGGAAATGCTAAAAATATAAAAATGGGAAAAATAAAACCAAAATCACATTTTGGTCTCCAAAAGGTTAGGGCTCACGATTTGGTGAGAGGAGAGAGCCAAGAGCAAGAGGAAAAGAAGAAGAAGAGGAAGGAAGAGGAAGAAGAAGAAGGGGAAGGAGGAGGAACAAAGCAAAGGTATGGAAATTAAGGATTCTATGATGATTTTGATACAAGAATTTCTTGGGTATGATTGCTAGTGGTTTCATTTGGACATTAAATTGGTTCCTCTCTGTAGTTTTGCAGGCAAACACTCTAACTCTAGATTTAAGGAAAATTTTGGTTGAAAAGCCCTAGTTGATAAGGAGTAGATATGGAATCCTTCAAAATTCTAAGGTTTTGTAGAATTGGGTGAATTTTGGTATGAACCCTAGGATTCTTTTGCAAATTAAAAGTGTTTGTGGAGTTATTGAGAGGGATTGCATGTTAGTTTTTGATGAAGGATGTATTAGGAATGATATATGGATGAAAGTGCATGAAAAAATGGGAGAAAATACACATTTTGGGCACTCAGGATGTGTACCTGACACCTTGAACATGTACCGGCACGCTTTGTGTTCGTCATTTTGGCCAATGTGTACCGGGTGACACATTAGGGTGTACCGGCACCCTCGCTCGCTTCCCAATTTCGACCAGTTCAGATTTTGGCCATAACTCCTCATTTCTTATCCGATTTGAGTGGATTCATGGCTACGTAAAATAGATCAAGAGAACCAAAATTAAAGAATAGGCATCGTCACCTCCCTGGCTCTGCTCACTAAAAATCACCAAATGCCAGCCGCAAGCCACCGGGTTCCAAATTTTCGACATAGAGTAAATTCGGGTTGTTTTGACGTAACTTGAGCTCTGTTCGACCAGTGATTCCAATTTGAGAAGAACCCTTAGCACCTTAGATTTAAAATAATATAAAGAGATAGTGTCAAATATGAAGTTAAGACCCCAGAAAAATGAGTAATACAAACTGTCCCTAGTGTAATCTGTAATTTGACTAGTTGACATGAAAATGTAATAACTTAAGTTGGGATGATCCGATGAGATTGATTCCAATTCCTAAGTAAAATAAATTCCTAGAGGAATAAGAATATAGGAATGAGTATATATGGTGGATTATATGAGAGTTATGATTAATGTGTAGTTGTGGTTTTCTTGACAAAGGCACGGGAGCGACGTCCACGAGTAGGCACGGGAGCGACGTCCACGAGTAGGCACGGGAGCGACGTCCACGAGCCTCGTAGAGACACTTGACGGGGAGTGACGCGGATTCAAGGTAAGTGGTTCGCCACTTAAGATTCTTTCCAATTTCATGTATATTCCTTAAGATAATGAAATTTAATCGCTATGGACGACGCAAAGAATCTGTCCATAGTCGCCACAAAATGAATAAATAAATAAATTTAGCACTACGACGACGCAGTAAAATTCGGCCCGTAGTTGCTCGCTTTTATAGAGCATAAGCGCTACGCCATGATGCGCATAATTCCGCACGTAGGTGACTATTTATATATTTGGCACCACGTGACTGATGCAAAGAATTCCGCCAGAGTTGCTCAGAGTTTTAGCACTACAAATGCGAAGTGCAAAAGGAATTCGTGATCAGAAGTTGCTCGCTGATAAGCTTAATACTTCACGTGCGATGCAAGAAATTCGTGAACGCAGTGGTTGAAATGATTTAGTAAGCTTCACGTTGGCGTTAGTTTAAATCATCACGCGGATTTAAGTTAAACAATTAAAGGATATACATAGGGGGTTTTTGACATAAATTATAAAACAAATGATAAATTGTCATGTTAGCGTATATGATATATATCTTCGCTGCACTAACTTGTTTGTTCATTTTGTAGCTATTTATATTCCACTGTGTGCTATCGCAGACGACAGGGCGTCATCATTTTGTTGTCTATATAGGTGGGCGATTAGTGACCTATGATGTAAAACTTTATGTATGAGTTGGATATGTAATTGAACAACATATGTTTAGATTTTGAAATTTGTATATTTGTAATTATATTTTGATGAGGACTAAGAGGTCCTTATGATCAGAAATGGTTCGAAAAATATCGGGAGTTTATTTTCTTTACGTGATTTTGTATTTCTCGCTTGACCACCGCAAGGCCGTTATGTCGCCGGATTTTCGTTAAATCTAAAAGGTGTGATTTTGATAGAAAAGTGAAAATTTTTTATAACCTTAATGCTTCCAAAGACTCGCTTTAGCGCTTTAATCCGCTTAGCTTCATGGTAACTGTCACCGAGCGAGCTTATCGAGGTTACTATGGAGTTGCCGCAGATTTCCCTCGTCATTACCAGGAAGGGGGTCTCACAACGAGGATCACTGAGGGTGGTTTTGCAAATAGCTTGAGAGACCATCTCCAGAAGTACGCCAAGTTCGCGAAGGGAAGAAGCCGTGGCGCCTGGCGCGAGACTTTCGTGGGCACGAGTGTCACTTCGTGGAGGTCGCGAAACCCCGAGAAGGTCGAGGCTATGATGAGTCGGGAGAGACCTCTAAGTCACCGAGATACGAGTTTCTTAGGATTGGCCAGTACTATGAGATTCATTGAGGATTTCTCTCCTGATTAGCTGCACCTTATGATAAGATCAATTCTAAGGAGGTCAAGTTTGATTGGGATGACCGATGCGAGGAGGCATTCCAGGAGTTGAAGAGGAGGCTTACTTCAGCTCCTATCCTGATAGTCCTAGAGAGAGGACAGGGGTACACAATGTATTGTGATGCCTCGAAGGCCGGACTGGGATGTGTTTTGATGCAGTCGAGAGTGGTGGTGTAACACTCGAAATATACCCCTACCACTGATATGTTTAGGATATTTTGTAGGTGAGCAAACGCAATTTTTCGAATTAAATGCAAAATGGAAATTGAGAAACTAAAATTGTACAATACTTAAGGACAAAATTGTAATTTGTAAAAAGGGGCCTAAAAGACATGAATTGAAAAGATTATAGGCCAAAGTGGAAATAACATAAGTTGATTTGCAAAAATAAGGAAAGTGGAGGACTAAAAGGCAATTAAAGAGACTTAACCCAAAAATGGGTTTTATTTGACTTGGCCAAACATGGCCTTAAAGGGGGAATCAAAATATCTCATATTTTGGGTCTCCAAAGAGAGAAAAACGGTGAAGGCCAAAAGAAAGGAGAGAAGAGAAAAGGAGAGGAGAAGAGGAAGAGGAAGAGGAGGAAGAAGAAGAGGAAGAAGAGGGAGGAGCCAAAAAGGTATGGAATCTAACCTTGAGTATGGATCTTTGGAGTTTGTATGGATTCTAGTATGGATCCTTGGATTTTTGTATGGAACTTTTGCAGGATTGTATGATACATACTCAGGTCAGGGTTGTAAGAAACCCAACCCCAGAATGAATTCTATGGGATTGGAGAGCATGGAATCCCTCCCTTCGAGGTCGATTCATGGTTCGAGTTCAAGTAATTGAGTTATTTAGAAACAAACCTAACAAATCTTTTGTGCTTGGTTTGTGTATGGGTTATGACCCATATTAGAGTTGTTTGGGAGATTCATGAAAGGCTTCGAAGAAACCTATGTATTGAAAGATGATTTGAGTAAAATAGAGGTTACAAGATGAATATGAAGTTCTAAACCACCATTTCTAGATGAATTTGGAGTGGTTTTGGGATGTATATTGAGTATTGAGTTGGTTTGGGTGGAAATATATGGACAAATGGAAGAAAAACACCATTTCTGGGCATTTTTGGGGGATCGGTACCGGTACCGAACAGAGCGGTAATGCAGACCCTTGCTCTATTTGACAAGTGTTCAGATTACACCAAGCCATTTATTATCCGATTTGAATGGGATTCAAGGATAATTAAACTAGACTTCAAGGAGAACATCAAGTCTCCAAATATCCCGAAATAGCCACTCTAAATTCTGATTCTATGTAGCCCAAAATTCACTCAAAGTGGGCTATGTTCAAGCCAAATTCGTTTCGCTTTGATCATAGAGTACTGGGTTGTTTAAGATGATAACTCAGCTTCAGTATTCGATTCGGGGTGATTCCAAATGGAGTATTAACCCCAAGACCTTAACTCGTAAATGAATACAAAGAACCAGTTGTCGTGCATGAAGTTAAGACCCTCGAAAAATGAGTATTTCAACGGGTCCCTCGTTGGCATGAAATGCCATAACTCGAGTTTGACGATTCAATTGAATAATTCCACTTCTAAGAAAGTGTATTCACAGAGGAACAAGAATACAAGAATGATGCGTGAATACATAGGCAAAATTGGCACTATACAAGTATATGAAATGCCATGTAAAAGGGAAATGCATTATGTATAGATGTGTTCATGAAACATAAATACGACATTTAAATACTTAAAAACGAACTCGAAACGCGAATACGAATACGAAAAGCACATTGGGTAATGAACACGGTAACGGATAAAGATAGGTTTATGAGTTCGAAGACATATGATAGTATGACTACTTAGGACCGAAAAATGAATGATGGACGCTCCGACGGCTCGACATTCATGTTAGTGCTACGGCACTCGCTACGTGGGCAGCACGTCTCGCCTGGTCTTCAAGACTCTGGTACTCGACAGGTGCTACCAAGACTTCGCTCGTGACTCAGACTCCCGACAGTGCACTCAAGACTTATCTCAGTACTCGCCTCCCGCATTGTGCTACGACACCTCGCATCAGATTGTACCTTCAGGGTACTTATTGTGTTGCATCCTACTCATTTCCTTACGATTGGTCCGTAGTCAAACAATTTATATGACAAGACTCTAATAAAGAATAAGAGTGAAGAATGAATATGGTAAAGATTCAATGTACCCACGTACCTCAGACTGGCTCGTAGCACTACGTACCCCATATCTGCTCCGCAGCACCGCACTTTGTACAAGTAAAATCTCTCGTAGTACCTACGGGTACTTCCGTGACGGCAAAGGCCAAGTATAAGTTCTTGTAATATAAGTATGTCTGCAAGATAAGTATAAGTCTGCAAGACAAGTATAAGCCCGTATCACGCGTATAAGATTCGTAAGACAAGTATATGCTCAGAAGACAAGTATAAGATCCGAAATACATGTATGTCTCCGTAATACAAGTATAAGATCCTCGAATACAATAATAAGTTCGCAATACAAGTATAAGTCTGCGAAGACTGTGATATGCTCGTAGTACAGCATAAGATACGAAGTACCAGTATAAGTTTTGTAGTACTTACAGGTACTTCCGTATAAGGATAAGTTCCGCAATACCAGTATATGTTCCGTAATATCTCTGTAGTACCTACGGGTACCTCCAAACAAGTGTAATCTCCGTAGTATAAGTATAAGCCCTATGGTATAAGTATAAGCCCTATGGTATAAGTATAAGCTTGTAGTACCTAAGGGTACATCTGTATAAGCATAAGTTCTGTAAACTCCTACTGAGATCCGAGATAGATATAAGTACCAAGACGTATAAGTATTCTCAGATAAGCATAAGCTTTGTAACTCATACGGGAGATCTGAACAAGTATAAGATAATAAGTACCAGATAAGCTCAGAAAATGCATTTGCATTAAGCTCAGAATTCCTGATGGAAGATCCGAATAAGCATAAGTAATTGTATAAGTTCATTATATGAATTCCTCAAGATTCGAGATTCGTTATTGTTATATGATTATTATGATTCAAGATAAGTGCATGTGTTTCGTGATAAGTCATATGTTTCACTCAAGCTGCAAAGCTTAGTACCGTTTTAACTGCGTAGGCGCAGGAGAAGACGCCTTAATCTTCCGCGATACGCCTAGACTAAAGACACTTGTGGTTCATCACAAGATGTCCCGTACCGACGAATGCATAAGGCGGGGCTTTTTGTATATGGGAACGGGACTCGCATATGTGTATAGATTTTGATGGACACCACTCCGGTGGTAGTTTTTTTGTATATGTTGTATTTGATATTTTGATTCGGATAAAAAAAAAAACAGGTAAAGAGTCCCAGTATATAGTCTCGCGCCCCGGAACTTGGTTCGAATCCGCCAATCGGGTCGGACCGGGAATCGGGGTGTGACAGGTGGCTTATGGTTCCCGTCAGTTGAAGGATCATGAGCAGAATTACCCCACACACGATATGGAGTTGGCGGCCGTAGTCTTCTCCTTGAAGATTTGGCGCCACTATTTATATGGCGAGCAATTTGAGATGTACTCGACCACAAAAAGTCCGCGATATTGCCACGTGACCAATATGCGAGGCAACGCAGATGGATGGAGTTCCCAGAGGATTATGACTTCACTTTGCATTACTCATCCTAGTAAGGCAATGTGGTGGCCGATGCACTCAATGAAGTCAATGGGAGCATTGGCTACTATAGCTTCCGGAATGGCGACCTCAAAGATCGTGGACAAGTCAGGGCTACAAGATTGTACGAGCAAGCTCAAGGTACGTTGGGGAGCTTAGTAGCTACACCGTCTCTATTGAGCAGAGTGATCAAGTCCTAGGGACAAGACGCGAGATATGTCCATCATGATCGGGTACATCAAGTACGCAATCTAGGACTGTGACCGGCCCACGCATGGTAGTCTCTGGGTATAGAGGACTCGTAGTGGTTCACCGCTTGACCGGGATGGAGAGAGATCCTCGTGGAGTTTCACTACTACCTGGCTCTCGTATCCGTGTGGTATGAAGATGCACGGATCTTTTGTCGCCGGTGACTACCGGAGCGGGATGAAGAGACACGTAGACTTTGTTCGACGCATGTCTCACGTGTCAACAATTTAAGGTTACACCAAATACGCTAGCGCTACTTCACCATCGAGGCGCGCTTGCCGAAGTGGGAGCACGTCACGATGGATTTTGTGACCCACTCTGCCATGACGCCACGAGGCATGCCGATGCTGTGGGTGGATAGTGGTCTCACCTCACTAAGCCGACACATTTCACCGCATACGACCTTCACGCCGAGGAAATTTTTCGATTGTATATTCGAGAGATCGGCCGCCTACATGGCACCAAGATCCATAGTGTCGGATAGGAACTCGAGGTTTACGGCGCATTTTTGGAAAAAGCTTCCAGTACATTATGGGCACACGAGACCGACCATGAGTACAACTTTCTACCCACGCATGCATGGTTATCAGAGAGGACCATACAAGGTTAGGAGGACATGTCATGAGCATGATCCTAGATCATGGGCGGTAGTCAAAGAGCATTTACCCTTAATTCGCCTACAACAACGCTACTGTGCGAGTATTCGATGACACCCTACGAGGTGTTATATGGGAGGCCACAGACACCGATATGTTGGACCGAGGGAGAGCTTCATCACTTCGGGCCCCGACCGATTAGGAGACACCTCCTCGAGAAGGTGAGCTTGATATGACAACGCCTTCTCACTACTGCAGCGTATAGAAGAGCTATGCCGATGTACGACGTCGACCCTTAGAGTTCGAGGTCGAGATCACGCCTTCGCGTGATTCCTAAGAGAGGAGTGGTCAGGTTCGACAAGCGAGGGAAGCTATCGCCGAGGTTCATTGGACCCTTCGATATACTTGAGATGGTAGGCATTGTAGCGTACCGATTAGCTTTACCGCCCAGCATGTCAAGTGTCCATGAGGTATTTCACGCCCATGTCTTCTGATGTACACTGCATCCACTTCATGCTGGATCGGGAGAGATCGGTGTCGATATTGCATTTTGACCTTCCACGAGCGACCAGCTGTGCATTATGGATAGCCTGGATCACCGTGTTTTGCAACGCAAGACCGTGAGGCTAGTGAAAGTAATCGCGTGGCAATACAGCTGGAGTGGAAGAGGCAACGTGCAGCCACAGAGACGACGCGTGGCCACCTATCCCTTCTCACAGTGACGGCAGATTACACTACCGCTTAACGCTTAAACGACTAGTTTTCCATACGTAACAAGATAAATAAGACGCTGTATACATTTGATTTGTCGCTTGTACGGAATTTTAGGACTAAATTTTTGGCTGGGGAATAATGGGAACTTGGAGAAAATTTCTAATTTTCTAAAAAATGATAAAATGAAATTTTGGTCAAAACCGAATTTTTTCAAATCGAATGATCAAACGGATTTCACCATAATCGCCTCGAAATCTAGCTACACGCCGACCGGACAGTTGAATTTCACATTTTCGAGGCACCAGAGTGCTCAGCGCCATATAACAACTTATAGAAGTACATTACGAGCATGAGATGCTACATGACAAGGCCAATTTATTACATATATTCACGCGACACACGCCACGACAATGAGAGGATGTACAGATAAATCTGCTTCTTATTTAGCCATGTGTCAAGTAGTCCTTAAAGTCAAACAACTATATGGCTGTGTTTTAATAAATGAAGTTAAAAGCGACATCTCCTCTTTTGTTTGGTCTTCAGATCCTGAATGAGGAGAAAACAGATTTTGCAGGTAGTTCCACCTTCTCTGTAGATGCCACGCGCCGGACCGCTAAGAGCCCCGCCGTAAGCATGTCCCAAGGATAGCTTCCCTTTGTCTGTGCATAGATCAAATTGTGGATGCAATAGCCGGGCATGGTATTCTGTCATTTCTGGACGCCTTCTCTGGATACCATCAAATTCCTATGCATCCGCTTGACGTGGAGAAAACAGCCTTCATTACACCACACGGATTGTATTGCTACAACGTAATGTCATTTGGCTTGAAAAACACAGGGGCAAATTATCAAAGGATGGTGACCAAGATATTCCGACCATTGATAGGTAAATCCATGGAGGTTTATATCGATAATATGCTCGTTAAATCCAAAGAACGCCCCGATCACACAAGGCATCTACAAGAAACCTTTGTTTTATTTTGGCTATATAGAAACCTGGGTCTTACTTCATCCGTTACTTTCCCAACATCCATTTTTTCTTTAACTCCCAACGACTATATTTTTTAATTTGCCTAAACTGTTACGTTTTAGTTTTCCTATAAATTAAGTCCTTTACTGATTGTGCAAAACAAAAAAATTATGCTCCTCTCATCATTTTATGTTGTTCCTGTTCCAGAGACGCTATTAGAAGGGTTGTTGAATCATGGGAATAAAATTCTTAAGGACGATGTTCTTAACATGCCTTAGCTATACTGGTTCCTTACTTTTTTTTTCTTTTTTTTTCTGCAAGTCGCTTCAGGTTTAGGCATCTTCTTCGATTTCCGCCATCTTCGACACTTTGGAAGAAGATAAGAAAGAACGAAGAATAAATTGATAATTTTAAGATAAAGCACGTTAAAAAAGAGCACTTGGGTCTTTTTTTTTTTTGTGGAGAGAGTATATTTTAATAATTTTTTTAATATGTGTATAAAATTCTTAAGCGACAGTTATTTTCATACTGAAGAAGTAATATTTTCTCACGCTCGCACTATTCCCATGTGATCTCCCCAATTAAAAACACCCCTCTCAATTAAGGCTCTCTATTCTTTAACATCCCTCCCTTACATTACCTATTTATGGGCTTGAGTATGGATCAATAAAAAAAATAGAAAGTAAACAAAGGTGGATGAAATGGTACTTTGGATCGATGGTGGCGCGGCGCGTAAAGTGAGATATTTGTCCCAAAAATAATGAAGTTGGTGAGGGAAGGGCAGGCCAATCAAATTGATGGGTTGATGAGGCAGATGATGATAAATTGAGTGTGAGTGGGATTGGGGATATGGATAGGGATAGGGATAGGGATTGGGGATATGATAAATTTGATGGTGGGCCAATCAAATTGAGTTCGCATATACGAATGAACTTTTTACGGTTTAACCCTTTATTAGCACTACTGCTACTCGTAGAAAACAAAAAATTGACCAATGGTAAAGCTAGAAAGTAAAGCTTTTTTTTTTCTTTGAAAGCACCAGAAACTAAACCTAGGGGGCACACAAATATTTTAATGGGAGGCATTCTAATATTGTGGTTAAGTAACATACTTTCAACTTGTAGGTCAAAGGTTGAAGTCTCATTATAAATTAATTTTTTCCCAAATTTTCATCCTTATGTAGCACAGTGAATGTGGCTTTAAATTGTTTGTTTTTTTAATATTTTATTTATGTTACGCATTAAGTTATTTATTTTTTATACACTAAAAATCAATATCTTAACCTATTAAGAAATATTATTATATTTATTTATTTTATATAATTGAATAAACTATATAAATTTAATAATTATAAATAGCCCCTCATGATATTAAAAACACATTTCATACTGTTATTCTATAAAGAGAATGTACAAAGAATCTCGATCTTATGCTCTGCTGTAATATTAAAGAGGATGTCGAACCGTCTTTAGCAATTCATTGATCAAAGAAAGCAAATAAAGTAAATGCTCTCATGATCAGCATTTAAACAAACACTAGCCCTGTTTGATTCAACTGATAGCTCCTAGGATTTGTGCTGTTACATAAAACTAGCCCTGTTACATAAAACTCTCTTTATGCTGTTGTATCAAGTACCAATCCTAGGATTTGTATTTTCATTGTGGTTGAACTTAGTTTGATTTGAACATGATAGTTCTATCATTGCAACTGGCTTATGATCATATCGAGATCGAATCTGGCTAGCTAATACCATTATTAATCGAACTTGCTTGGTGCAATGTAGAATGTGGGATCATGATCTCTGGATGTTTGGTGAAAAGAATTGTTACTCTTTTGATTTAAGAGAAGTGTTATTTTTTGGTTGTTCTATTGTTCACCTCGGAGGGTTGTCCAATAGATTTCATCGGAAATTGGTATTATATTTTCAAGAACAAAAATCTTTTGTTTTGAAAACGGTGTTTTCTCACACTTGGCTTAAGCATGCGTGAGAGAGTCGATGAGGGCTCTCAAGAAGGGAAAGTGGCTTAGTCACATTCTCATCCATTCTACGTAGACATTTGAGCAGAATATGTTTTGCTCGAATGCTTGTTTTTTTTCATCGTACGAAGATCTCAGGCGAGGAAAGAACCCATATAGAGATTATCACTACGCATCAAGCCACCCCGCTTTGATCCCCTTTTCGTGCAATATGAAATTGCTCGGCACGACATCACGGCATCGGCTGGTAAGAAAAGTTCTATGCCATTGACACGTTTTTTGTAAAACATGCATGAAATATTATAATCAAACACGCTTCTCAGATAAGAAATGACGTGAACAACTCAAACTATTGTAATATAGTTGGATATATTTTGGTGAGTATAATGTGTAGGCCAATGTGGCCATTTTTACTCATGTATGGGTCTCATGATATGAGACACACAGGTTTTCCGCAGGTTGACAATGGTCAACGGGACCTCCGGGAATCGGGGCGTCATAGCTCTGGAAATCATCCACCGCTAGAGTCCTTTCAACCATGCGGAGTCTCCGGTTGTGCACATGCAAGACCTTTATCCCAATTATTTCCAAGTACATGTGGCGGCTCGCGCAAAGCATTATACCATCCCGCTCCCCATCTACATGGATAAGGAGGCCATCTAGTCAGTGGCCGAAGACGGGATGCTCATCCATAACCATGACTTTCACCGATTGACTGAAAGGAAAAGGGTCATTTTAAAATATCACAGTTTTTGCAGTACCTTCTCTAACTCTTCGTCGACGCCATCCAAGCAATATGGTGCCTTGTCACATAGAGCTCCAAGTATCGTGCCCGGATACTTCTTGCCAAGGCTAAACTAGTTGAAGTATTGAGCCAGACCAGCTCGATGCAAAAGATTGAACAGCGCAGAGTGGAGTAGTGCCGCGTGAGCTGCGTGGCTCGCCCGCCGCCAGCAATGGTGATGCCATGTAAGAGTAGAGATGATCAAGAACCAGATTCCCCGGCAATGGAGAAGATCGTAAAGAGTTTGAGGTCAGACGCCTTCGCCTCGGGCGGTTGAGCTTAACGTCGCGATCGAGTTCGAGCCATCCAAAGATTAGGTGTCCTCCTTTCATTCCCACGCGGGCAAGGACAAGGAAGCCATGGAGGAAGACTACCAGAAAGCCCTGGAGCTGATTTTTTCTTATGGCTACGGATGTTGTGCGTTCAAACACAGCATCTGCGGAGACCAGCCAGAGATTCCGAATGGCATGCCTGACTCTGCCAACCCCCTTCCTTCAGAGTTTTTTGTGAACCCAAGGTGCCCCCTGACCCCAACAGCCATCGAGGTCAAGGCTGTAGAGATAGATATGGGCAAAGCGGTGAAGGATCCGGAGGAGGGTGTCGTTGCAGAGGAACATAACTAACTTCTTTTCCTATGTTAGTTTTGGTCATTTTGGGAGATTTGCAAGGGGCGCCCGCGCTTTACCACCAAGATGCGTATTATTTTGTAATCCTTGGTGCTTTTTAGCTACATTTTAATAGAAATATGAAGATGCCAACAGACATGAGTCATGTTTGGATAAAATCAAAGAAGACGACAACCATGTCCGACTTTTTTTTTTTAAATGCTAGTGTGATTAAATAACCATGTCCGATCTTTAAAAATGCCAACAGGTTAACAACCATATCTAGATTTTTAAAAATGCCAACAGGACAATAACCATATATGTGATTTTTTTTTAAAATGCTAGTAGGACAACAACCATGTCTGAACTTTTAAAAATACCAACAAGATTACAACCATGTCTAGACTTTTAAAAATGTCAGTAGGACAACAACCATATCTGGGTTTTTTTTTTTTTTAAATATCAATAGACAACAACCATATCTGGGTTTTTTTTTAAATGCCAGCAAGACAACAATCATATCTAGGCTTTTTTAAAAAATTTCAACAGGACAACAACCATGTCTGGACTTTTAAAAATGCCAGCAAGACAACAACCATATCTGGGCTTTTGAAGAGAAGCAATTATAGGCTTTAAGAGGAAATGTCTAAAAGATAATCTTTATTGATGATAGTATCCTCAAAGAAAACACAACTGATAATACTTCTCAAGGTGCATGGCGTTCCACAGTCCTGTCTGGCATGCTTAACGCATAAGACTCGATTGTCCCTACTTCAACTACCGAGTATGGCCCTTCCCAATTGGGTTGAAACTTCTTGTCTACTGGGTTGACCGTGTTTTAATTGAAACTTCTTCCCAATTAAGACTAATTCTCCGGCTAGGAATGTATGTGGCTTTACACATCGGTTGTGCAAGTTTGCCAGTCTTTGTTGGTATGACGCTATACGCACTGCTACCGCTTCCCGGAGTTCGTCAATCGTGTCTAGGTCTTTAGCTACGACTTGTTTTCTCAAGAATTTTTGTTCGTACGGTGGGCATCCCTATTTCTGTGGGGATGATGGCTTCCATCCCATACGTGAGGGTGAACGACGATACCTCTAGCTCTGGCTTCCTAAAGTATTGTTCCAGCCCATAAAAACCCCTGGTAGTTCATCTACCCACTTTCCTTTGGCTAAATGTAGGCGTTTTTTCAAAGCTAATAGAAGAGTCTTATTAGATGCTTCTGCCTGGCTGTTGCTCTGTGGGTACCGTGGGGTCGAGTACAAGTTTTTTATTTTCAATTTGCTGCAAAAATTCATGTATACCCAACTATCAAATTGTGGCCCATTGTTGGTTACAATCAATTGGGGTATTCCGAACCTGCACACAATGTTCTTCCATACAACCGAACAACCTTCTTATCTTTGATGGATGCGTAAGGCTTCTCGCTTCCATCCATTTGCAAAACAGTAGGTGGCAACCAAGAATGCTCTCTAAGTCAAGCCGTAGGCACTAGCCCTATGATGTCCATTCCATCGGAAGGTGGGCCGTGTGGGCTCACATGGTCATTAGGTCTCAGCCGCACATTTGAAACGGGGTTTGTCATTTGGCAAATATCACACTTCCCGACATAGGCGATCGCGATCACGCATGGTCGGGTTAATAAGAGCCTTGTATGGGCTCTACGGCCAACGCCTTGCCACTCGATGGTTTCGCATACCCTATCACGGAGTTTCGCTAATACATACCGTCTCGCCGCGAGCGAGGCACTTAAGGTAAGGCCCGTCCAAGGACCGTTTATATAGCTGACCGTTCACGAGGGAGAACCAAGCCGCTTTGACCTGGATCTTATGAGCTTTGGCTCTGTTATCCGGCAGTTCTCCCGAGTCATCCAAGAAGGACACGCTTCGTCTATTTCGTTTACCCGGTTGGTAGTAATTGATGACTCTGGTTGGTAGTAAACGGTGAGGAGCACTGTCTCTTTTATTGGTAGGGACACGACCATGGCTACCAAAACGTTTGCCTTTTCGTTTGAATCTCTTGGGACATGCTCCTGTCGCCAAGTTATGAAGCTTCCTAATCGTAGGTTGACCAGACTTACATACTAGGTCATGCGCTGGTCTCTTGTTTCATATTCTCCATTTACCTGCCCTACCATCAATTAAGAGTCGCTTCTTATGATGATTTTTTCTAAGGATATGGAGATTGCAAGGTCGATCACGACTGTGATTGCTTCATATTTGACCTTGTTATTGGAAGCGGAAATCTAAACGTATGGCTCGTTTATTATTTCCTGCCTGGCTTTAAGTTGCGCTCCCAACCGGCCCCATCTATTGCGAAGCGCCATCCACATTCAGGGTCTACTAGCCAAAGCTATCTGATTTCGTTTCCTGTTGAGGAATTTCTGCTAAAAAGTCAGCCAGTATCTACCCCTTTAACGCGAGGCAAGGTTTATATTGAATACTGAACTCACTCGGCTCAATCGCCCATCGAGCCATCTTCCATGACAGATCGAGCTTATGTATAGTGCTTCTTAGAGGGAGGTTGGTGAGTACAATGATAGGTGCGCCCGAAAAAAAAAAAAAAAAAAAAGTAGGGACAGCACGCTACCCAAGACCGTCGAGACGTATAGCTCCAAGCCGCCTGACAAGACCTGTTTACAAAGAATATAGGTCTCTACTTTCGGTTTTCATCTTCTTTGAATAATGTTGCACTCACCAAGATTTCTGAGACTGCCAAGTAAAGATAGAGTATGTCACCGCCGCCTGACACACTACTACAAAGAATATAGGCCCCACTCTTCCGGTTTTCATCTTTCAATAATGCCGCGACTCACCAAGATTTCTGAGACTGCCAAGTAAAGATAGAGTATGTCACCACTTCCAGTATAGCAAGAATCGGGTGGAGCCTGCAGACATTGTTTTATCATGTTAATGCTCGGGTCGCATTCTTGATTCCAAATTTCAGCATGCCAGCTCCCTTAGGTGGCAAAGAACAACTTCAAACAATTCTAGAAACAAGATATGAATCTTCAAGGGCCACCAAACAAACCCGCCGCTTGTTGTACCCTTTCTGTGAGGCGGAGTATGAAAGTCCATTGCGGCCTCGAAATGATGGGATTAGCCTCTATCCCCCTATGTTACCATAAAGCCTGTGAAATTTTCCTCGAGCAAACACCAAACGAGCAACAAAGGGTTAAGTTTCATGTTATGTCTTTAAAATAACTCCTCGAAGGTTTCTTTTGTAGATGCCTCAGGTGATCGGGGCGTTTTGGATTTAACGTTATTATTATTTCCATATAAACTCTCCATGGATTTACCTATCAAATAGTCTAATATCTGCTCACCATCCTTTGATAATTTGCCCCTGCGTTTTTCAAGCCAAATGACATTACGTTGTAGCAATACAATCCGTGTGGTGTAATGAAGGCTGTTTTCTCCACGTCAAGCGGATGCATAGGAATTTGATGGTATCCAGAGAAGGCGTCCGTAAAACGACGTATCACTATGCCCACCTTTATTGCATCCACAATTTGATCTATACACAAAGAAGGGGAAGCTATCCTCGACATGCTTCATTGAGGTATGTGTCACTACCATCTTTTCAAGAGCCACCACCACATTTGCCAACCATTCCGAGGTACTTTACCCTCCCTTATAAACCCGCTAGAAGATTGTCTTATAACACCCCAAAATACCCTAAAATTTTATAATAAAAATTATTATATATTCGTATAATCGAGCCAATCTTGGGTATTTTTCTCGAAATTTTTTTTAATATTGATTAGATGATTGTTGAACTTAATTAACCCAAGTGAAAAGAGAAAATATGTAAAATTGTAAAACTACTCCAAGGTCAATCAGGAATGTTTTATATGCCTAAGCCGATATTAGGCAAAATAAATGAGTAAAAGGAAAAAATCATGAAATGACATGTGGCATAGGAGAGGGAGGAAGCTTCCTCCTTTTAAAAGACGACAAGAGCGATCCATAGTTAAAAATGTAGAAGTGAAAGTTGTGAGAGAGGCTCCACCTTCTTCTAGATTTTCCGACGACGGACCATAGGTCTCCTACGAAGCACGGCGGAAGTCCCTAGTGACAAAGAGCTACAAGTAGAGACCTGAACTCCGGACTTTCGACAAACTCCATGAGGTAGGTCTCTCCTTACTTGGAGTCTTCTTCTACTCCTGCTGATCATTGGGTAGTTATCCGGCCCAGGGGAAAGTTTGGTTGCATTTTAAACTATGGGAAGCCGTAATGTGGTAGTGCAAGTGCACTTCAATGAACCTTAGAGCTGACTTTTTACACGGCCGGTGAAATCTGAGAATGCGCCCTTCGTAAATTGTAGCCACATCACCTTTCGCTTGATGTTAGGCTTTTGAATTCCTCGATTGGACCTCTCAGAGACTAAGGTTATAGTCCTTTATCGAGGTCACCAAATAACCGGGCTCAGTCGCCTTTGTCCAAATGGTCAACTAGCCGTACCTTAGAACGTGGGTTTTTAATCGTAAATAAAGAGAATTCTGGCAAGAAGTCCTTCTCATGAAATTGTGTACCACATCAACTAACTGATGCTGCGTTTTGAATTTCAGACCCGACTCGTAGGACCAAGTTATGGTCTTTTTACTCCGAACGTACCAAATGGCTGGTCGCCAAACAAATACGCCAAACAAAGGCCACAAACAAATGATCGCCAAAATGCCGACACAAACAGTTGGTCGCCAAACAAAGGGTCGCCAATAGTGGTCGCCCAATGAAACGGCCGTCCACAAATACCGTTCACGCCATCGTACCAGCCGCCGCCAAACAAGGTTCGCCATCGCTCGCCGGGCTTCAGTCACCACAAAGTTGACTACGATGACCTCCAACCGGCGTCATGATCTCCTTCGCTTGAACTCATCTGCCGACTTCGCAAAGCCCAGATGGAGTCAAGAATACATTCATATGCCCGAGGAGGATGTTAGGATGTCGATCAGCGTTGACCGGGAAATTGTCACTCAAGCAGCTGCCATTCAGTCACAACTCATTAAAGTTGACTACATTACTCGACCTCCAACTTCTAAGGTCATATCTCCCTCTGCTTGAACTCCGACGTGTTCTTTGACTTTACAAAGCCCCATTGAGTCAAGAATACATTAATATTCCTATGAGTATGAAGATGTTCACTTGAGGTGGTAGACGAGCTCGTCTGGGGCCAACTCGCTTCGCTTATCATGGCACAGATTTGGTCACAGATGCACTCTAACTTCAAGGCCCCAAACTCCTAAGTCTCGAACTCCGATTCGAGTGTTCTCGCACTCTATGAAAAAGCCCACTGAGTCAAGAATCCATCTACATATAGAATGTTTAAATTGAACTCATGTTAAACTCCGGGAACAATCCTAACCAAACCATCAGTATACTTGAATAATATTGTTTTTAATGGTTTTTAATAAGTGACCATTTAAGTATTTAAAAGCTAAATCAGGATTGAGATTCCAAGGATTGAACTCAAGTGCAAATATTTTGGTTTGTTCTACCAACTCCTATTCCTCAAGCTTCAAGTTTTTGCATGTTGTTCTAAAAAGCATATTGAATTGATTTTCAATTGATTCGAGAAAAGTGATTGTGAAATATTTGCATATAAAAATTTCACGACATTTGGTACAAATCAGCATATGCTATATGCATATCAGACTATATTTTGCTATAAAGGATTTAACGCCTTAATAGAATGTTAACCGCTTATTTCAGATACGATAGACGCAGATACCAACAGGTTAAATACAGATCGCTGAACTATTGATGTGTCAATCTCGATCAAGAGTTTCAAATGAGACCGTGACGGTGAGTGTTCACTATTTGATTGTTTATAACTACCAAGAGCTCCGGGGGGACTGCATCATGTTATAAAACCATGTGATACCGCCCGCAACAAATGACCGTCTGACTCCCATAACTCAGATATCGGGGTTATGCGCAAATTGGGCGGCATAACCGAATCGACGCACAAATCGAATCAGACGCGCTGAATCAAGTGATTGGATGTAACTGGAATGATCGCATAATCAATTTATTTTCGTAACCTAATTGATTTTCGCACTGAATTGAATGTCGAACTAAATTGAATTTGTGAGCATATTCACCGACAGATCGCGAAATATCGGGACATTTAAAATGATTACGGATGATCAAATTGAATCCGGCAATTTATTGTATATATATAACAAAGTATATGTAATATTATATTGATCATCCAAACGATTGAAAGTTCTAATTATTAAATCGCCAAATTGATTTAAGTCGAACTGGTGAATGGATTTGCATGTAACCACTAAGCATGAAAACGCTAGCGTATTGTTTTACCAATGCGCATGTACTGAGCGATGATAGCGATCGAGCAATGGACCCAAGATCGAGGAAATACGAGTCATAAAGAAAGAAACTTTAGTATGCTCCAACATGTGCACTCATTTTTAGCGCTAGTTTTTTTGATACGAATATTTTGTATAAACCATTCAATACCACATCTATTTTGTTTATCATTTTGAAAATACGTGATGCCTACATTGTAAATGGATTTTGTTGTAAACAATGTTTATGGGCTTGCCTAATTTCTCGTAATCGCCTCAAGAAGACATGATTTATAATTGAAAGGATTTTGAGCAAGATCCCGACTACTCTGATCCGCCTGCTGGTCGGGTCGGCCTGCAAGGGGCGTCACAACATCTGTCGAATGATCTAATGTCGATCCGGATGGAATCACCTCACCTTTTGCCTTATTGGCTTACCAGTGGGGAGGACGTTTAGTTTGTGAGAAGCCACCATCGGATTTATCCCAACCATATTAAAGTGTCTCAAGGCGAATACATCTATGTTGCGCAGCAGCGTGAGTCGTAATTGCTCCCTTTCTTCATTGGACAGAAGGGATCTAACATAGGTGAACTTCTCTGGTCCGTCCAACTCCACTTCTTCTAGTGAATCCACAACCGACAAGACCTTTTCTTCCCGCCTGACCGCAAAGATACCGGGTAGATTTGCTTATGTGTGTTTGATCGCCCAGAGAGGTTGTTTGAAATCGCATTTCCTCTCTCGCTTCATGCACGGACAGCTGATAGCATCAAGCAGTGCTAGTCACGCTTAAAGGTCACTTGCCCAACGTTTGTCAGATAGATTACCATTTTGTGGTACGTTGAAGGCACAACCTTCATGGAATATAGCCAAGTTCGGCCCACTATGGCATTGTAAGGCCCTAAGTCCTCGACGACTAAGAACAAAACCAATTAAGTGATTGGCCCGACTTTCACAGGAAGTGTGACATCCCAATACGCTATAGCTTGCTTCAGAACCAGAGAGTGATTCAATCACTGACTTAGTATGTTAGAAGAAAGCTTCATTTGTATGAAGGCTAGAAGTTGCAATAAATCTGCCGCACTACCCAGATCCACCAACACCCTATGCACATCGAAACCATTAATACAGAGGGTGAGTACCAAGGCATCATACGAGCATTGTTCACCCCTGCCGATTAACCGAAGGTGCGATACGGGTCATTCCATCTACGCCTTCCTCGGGCCGCTTCTCGATGGATGGCATTCACCTCTCGCCTTAATCGCAGCGCCCGACAGTTTCTTCTACTAACGCTTGATTGATACTGGGTCACGCCTGCCGCCCAATATATAGTTTATACCGTCCGGTTCCATGGGGTCATCAACCAGCGTGAATTACCGGTGAGCTACCCCAACTCCACCCCTAATCTGGCTTCCCGAGGTACCTTCTAAGGCGTTCCCATTTTGATTAGCTTTTCTACTAGGAACTTTAGACTTCGGCACCCGTTGGTTTTGTGTCCATGGTCCCTATGATAATCGTACTGCAAGGATTTGTTTCTCTGAGAATGATCCGTCTAGATAGATGTAGGCCATTTGAAATCTTGTAAGTCGCAAAAGAGAGGCAACAGCCTTTCACACGAGATATTCAGGGGGTGAATCATGAAAGGCTCTCTCCTGTGGCGACTCATCCCTCGGCCGCTTCGTCTCCGCTCCACCTTACTGACGCGGACAACTTTTCCCGCTACCTTATCTTTCACCGGGCCGGCCTGCATCGGGCGACTATCCGGTTGCCGCTGGGGATATCGGCCCTCTGGCCAGCATCCGTCTCGCCCACCACGTATAATCCTTCAATTGTTACCAAGGTGTCTAGAGATAGCGAGAAAGGAAAGTTAAGGAGTCGACGACTGCCTTTCACCAAGTTCTCAAGGATCGTGATCCATGTTGTAAAATTCCCATTTGTTGGATGGCTTGCCTCAACTCTCCATGTGAAGTCACGCATGGACTTTCTTCATGTTTCAAAATAGTCTGTAAGGAACAAATATTCTTTTCTCGATGCACTACATAGGTGCCGCAAGATGAACGCCCCCAAAGCTCCGTCATGAATGTGATGGCTAAGTCATGAGCCGCGGGAAATCGGGGTTATCACAGGCCTCGCAAACCAGTCGAAAAAACTTCAGATAGTAGAAGGTCATCAGCCGACGCTCAAAGTCATCAGCCGAACGTAATGGAGCATGTGATCATATGGGCCTTCAAGAGAGCCATCAAACGTGAAAGTTGGTGCACCAAAATGACACGGGAGCGACTCGTGGTGAGAATGTGTCGCCTTAGGGCGAGGGCATGTCAGTGGGACTCGGGATCATTGTGTAGGCAATGTATGACGTAGGTTCTATCACAGGAAGCTGGGGTATCTTGAGGCGGCATAGACTGACATTACAGCTAGTGGGAATCGAGCAGCGTTCGAACCACGTTAAACTGGTTGCGCCCCTCGACCTATTTTCTTCTTACTTGGCGGATGTGTGTCGTGCTCGACATTGTTGAATCTGGCGATGAGTGTCTCACGCGGACTGACCCTAATACTTTCTTTGGGGAAGAGGGTTTGGTGGTTTTGGGACAACTTGTCGTTTGTCAGGGTATCTACATCGTCAGAGACGATAGGCTCCTTTCCTTCATCGCGAATGGTCAGGTGCCTTGCTTGGCCCGCCGCTATCTTGCCGCATCTCACCCCAAGTCGATGGCCCAACGATGTAAACCTAGAAAAAAAAGAGGTCAGATGACGGTGTGTCATTAGCCTCTCCAGATGGTCGTCAATGAGATAGAAAGGAAGAAGTGATTCGCGTGGTGATTGGAATTCTTTGTCTTGTTTCTGTGTAGAGTCTTTACCGACGTTTTTATGCTCAAATTTCTCCTTAATTATAGGAAGATAATCTAGTTATTTAGTGATAAAATGTCTATTCTTTCTTAAAACTAATTATATTGTCAAGAATTTGTGTTTTTTGAGACGTATGAGATTTGGATCTTGGATATATCATGGATGAATATCTATCGTAATTTCCTCCATGTATATTCATTGCATATTCTGACTTCCCATGTTGTAGTAGGATGGCTAGCTAGGGGACTCGGGATCTAGAGCGGGCTTGGTTCTGTCAGTTGGTTCGCGTGGTTTTTAATACGACCGTCTTAGGCAGCTTCATGATATTGACGAGACGGTGGGCCATGCGGAATGTCATTGGGCTATTAATTAAATGGTCTAGGCACAAGTTCACGATACTCACAATGATGCCTTGGTTTGCCCTGAACATAACAAGAGCCTTTTCTTTGAAAAGTATTAGGGTTCATGACTTTGAGTTGTTATTAGAGTTTTGAGACTTATGGTTGTACCTTAGGTTGGTTTGCACCATATTTGGAGGTCATTTGCTTTGCTTTGGTTGCTTTTTGCTCTTTGTCATTTGTGTCTTCAATGATGATATGAGTGACTATAATGGGCAGAAACAACTGCTTCTTGTGTTTTAATTGTTGCTTACAGTCACTCCATGAGTCAGACAATTTCTCAATCAATAGTCTAGCTACAAACTGTTCAGGTAGATTTATCTTTTTAGCCCTTAATTCCTCCAGCAATTTGTGGTACTCATTGATTTAGAGCTTGAGGTCCTTGTTACCTTCTCTGCTTGTAGTGGTTCAACCCTGACTTTTTGCGCCACATCTTGACAGTAATGCTCCAATCTTGCTGTTTCTGTCTCTTTCATTTTCTTCCTTGTGGGCATAGTAGACATCAAATAATTGATTAGACAAGATAGTGAAATTGTATGATGACAAACCTTGTTGCGTGTGTGCCCCAAACCTCTGCATTAACACTCGGGTTTGCATCTAACAACACCCATGCCACTCCATGCATGTCCTAGGGTGGAATGTATATGCTCCTGCCACCTTTTGAAGTTTAGGCCCTTAAAAATGTCAATCCTGGAGATGTCCGGGAAGGTTTTGGCATAGGCAAGGAGCATCAAAACAATTGAGATTGTGTGATAGCAGGCGACGGCAACAACGGTAGTAGGATAGAGCGGTGGCAATGTGGGGGCCGCGACAAATGCAGTGGCGGCAGGTAGAGGCGGTACTAAGGGAGGAATCGTTTTTCCATGGCATAAGATTCCTAAGATTATTGTGTGTGTGCGTGGGAAAACAAGGATCTGGGCTATATCGAAGGAGCGAAGGAAATCGAAGAAGATGCCTAAACTTGGAGCGACTTGCGAGAAGAAAAAAAAAAAAAAAGTAAGGAACCCGATTATAGCAGGCATGGTAAGAACATACAGTCATAAATTTTATTCAGCTGATTGACAACCATGAGCGTCTGAGCAGGAACAACATAAAATGATGCGGGAGGATAATTTTTGTTTGCACAATCAGCGGACTTAATTTATAGGAAAACTAAAAGCAGTAACAGTTTAGGCAAATTAAAAATATGATCGTTGGGAGTTAAAGAAAAAAATGGATGTTGGGGAAAGTAACGGATGAAGTAAGACCCAGGTTTCCTAGATAGCCAAAATAAAACAAAAGGTTTTAGACAAAACCATTCATGACTCGTGATATCAAGAGTAGAGGTGTGAAACATCGATTTCACTAAATTGGGTGTTGACCCATTTCTTGTGCGAAACAAAGCCTCCTCGACCTCCTCTTCTTACAGAGCTTACATAAGCCTGTGAATGTGTTTTATTATATATAACCACAAAGTGCCCATACTTTTCATGGGATGGACTTTTTTGAAAAACCATCGAACAATAAGATGAAGTAGGTTAATTGTGGAGTAATAATCGAAACAATGAACAGTGATGAAAGGAACACCAAACACTATCTGGATTCCTAATGCATATATAACTTGGGAAGAAGAAACTAGATGTTTCTGGATAGACTGCATGTGGGTTCTTGCATCTTCTCTTTCCTTGAAAACTGAATTAATTTTTTCAGTGCCTTTTCCTATCAAGATTTTAATTGACATTACAATAAATAGATATCTTGTATTGGGGAGACACCTGCCTTAGAAATTGGAACCAAATGGATGTTCTCTGAATGCATTTTAACGACTTTGGATGCGTTACAAGATATCATATGGGGATTCTCAGTTTTTTGTATTGTGGATTTCTGTATACGTATATGATATGAAGATGAATTCTGATTCTGGAAATCTGGAATGGTGTATTGTCTTTTCATCAAAATCTTTCTTGTTCTTGTTCTTCTTTTCTCTTTCATCAAGGCTTGTTTTGATCTCATTTTGTTTCATGAGATCACCCATATCATAAATTTTTGTTTATGCATCTTAGGTTATCCATTCAGTTCCTACAGTTATTCCATATAGTAAATAAATGGAAAAAAAGCGAAACTAACCCCCATATGTAAACAGTTCTTTTTTTTCCTTAGACAGGTCAATGTTTCAATTACTTGTGGAAGCACCCTTACAAAACCATATGGCGACAACTTGATCAATCATAAAACATGGACCTGCATTTCATCTTTACTGATAAGCTCAAATATGCAAACATCACCTGTCTTGAGATTGTTATGGCGTGCGAAGGATATCCATCCTCCCGAGAAGCAATGACCTCCTCTATCAGGGAGGCAGATCACATCCCAAGCTTTCCCTGCTGAATCCCTTAGGACAACCTTCCTCCTTGATGGAGGAAACTGGGCAGCAACGAAGGTTTAGGAATGTAACTGCATGAATGACATTCTGTCTGTAAGTCCACTAATGAACAAGAAAATATGAAATTTGGGCTCATTATCTGCAACATAAATCATCAAAATGCCAAATGCACAAAAGCATCCATTGACTCTGCTTCTTTTCTGTTTGTGAAATGAAGTTTCAGAAAGAAAATCATAGAAGACTTAGAACACTACTAACCATTAAAAAAGATTTCTCCACATTTGACTTGATCATACTAGCCATGAAGTGGGGGGATTGGGAGGTGAAAGTCTTAGCCATTTTCCCAATCCTGCAGCCCAGGCCTGCAGCCCTTCTTCAGAACCATGGAGCTTCTGTTCCTTGGAGATCCAGAAGTGAACCAGCTGGCCTTTTCATCAGTCTCACTGGACCCTTTTCCATTGTGATATCAGAAACAGGGTGCACAGTGTGTATAACCCTACTCTTGTCAAAAATTCTAACTGGACATTTCCTCGGTCTACCTCGACCCCTTTTTCCATTATTGATATCAGAAACAGGGACTGCTGGTCTTATAACCCTACTCTTGTCAAAAATTCCAACTGGCCTTTCCTTCGGTCTACCTTGACCCCTTTTTCCATTATTGATATCAGAAACTGGGGCTGCTGGTCTTATAACCCCGCTCTTGTCAAAAATTTTGACATAGAACTGCATATTTCCATCATATCTGAATATCAAGAACTCATTGTCCCCCAGATTGTTCTCTTTCATAAATTCCTTCCACCCCTCTTGAAGATAAGATCCATTTTCATCCAGTGGTTTGAAGTAACATCATAGTGGCTACCAGAAGGACCAGTCAGAATTGCTTATTTGCCATATTCCACCGCTCTATTGGGAATTTCTAACATGGCAGATGCTTCATAAAGCTGGAGGATCCCCTGGAGGAAAGACAAATTTAATCATCAAATAAACAGGGGGAAAAACATTTTTATACGACTGTTACTAAGATCAAAAAAAGCCTCAGAATCAGACTGAGGAAATGTGTGGCATCAACAAATGATGAAAAGGGGAACTACCAGATGCTGTTTGACATCTTCTCCATAGATGATCTTGAAGAAATGAGGCCTAGCGTCTTCAGTCTTCAGGCTTTCCTTCTCCATGGTTTGTTTGTCTTCAGTCAACCAGTAAGTTTTTGACACTGAAAATGAGGTGGAGGCGGAAACAATGAAATGAAACTGTATTAGGGTTTCTGTCTTGGGGGTTTGAAGAAACTATAAGCAATAAATGAGGCCAAGAGGGATTGAATTCTGGGTGTTGGTCCATCTGAAAGTAGGAAGGGAAGTTGCCGCCCCTAACCATTATTTGGGACAAACCTCCACTTTCCGCGCCGCGCCACATGATCCCAAGTACCATTTCATCCACCTTTGTTTACTTTCTATTTTTTTATTGATCCATTACTCAAGCCATAAATAGGTACTGGCAAGGAGGGATGTTGAAAGATGGAGCGCCAAGTGTTGAAGGTGTTTTAATTGGGGAGATGGAGATCTATGAGAATAATTTTGAGCGTGTGAGAAAATATTACTTCTTCTGTATAGCAATAACTGTCGTCTAAAATTTTTATGCACATAACCCAAAATTAGCTTAAACATCTGTAAAAAAAAAAGACCAAGTATCTTTTTTTTTTTTCTTAACTTTTATCTTCAACTAAAAATTATCATTTTTCTTTCGTTTTTACTCTTTGCATTAACCCAAAAAAATTGTGGTAATCATTATTAGAAGGTATAAAATGCTTCGTACTTATTGAAATACAACTTAGAAAATTAAAAATCAATTAACAATGTAATTTAATGATTAAAGGAATTCCAAAATTAGAAAAAGAATAAATTATTTCTTGATTTTTAAGCGCAAATAGATAAAAATAAAACAAACTGCAAATGTCGATTATTTTCTAGCTGAAAATTAATTGAAGTAACGAAGTCTCATGATGATAAATGATATTGAATGTAATAAACACGTTTTCTATAAAATGTAATCTTACATTTAACATTTACATATGAGGCGTGCACTCAGTGCTAATATTATTATTGTTGAAGATTTTGTTAAGTATTAATATCGTGATATATCGTGATATATCATTTTTGGCGATATCGATATATTGGCGATATTTCAATTTTATCGAATATTTCTATCAACCAATTATTGATGTTATGCTATAATACTGGATGACGCTGATTGCGATATATTGTGATGTGCGATGATGTTTTTAATCCTTATGTAAATCTATTTGTTTTCCCTTAATTAATAATTTTAAATTCATGGAAACATATTTTATTTTCAATATGTTTCATGTTGAAGTCATTGTTTCATCGTATCTAATATTATATGACATAAATCACTTGGAATAAGATTCATATTTACATTTTAATTTTAGTTTGTTTGAATGAATAATATTGTTTTTCAATAATAATCTATGACCTTTTAATTATAATGATAACTTTTATTCTCAAAAATATTAGTTTTATAGTTAGTATTATTACCTATTTGATAATTAGTAAATCAATATAGTAATGGTTTCATAATTACAAGTCTACCTGTTTGGTAATTGTTTTGAATAATTTTTTATTCTTAAAGAAAAATGAAAAATATTGTTTATTAAAATATTAAAAAAATTATTTTATATTTTCTACTCTTACTAATAAATAAATTTTTAATTTATATTGTTTATTTAATTTATATAAAAAATAATTAAAGCAATGGACATACAAATTATATTTTTTAATATACATATATATATATATATATATATATATATATATATATATATATATATATATATATATAATTTTAAATTCTCAAATAAAATTTTATTATATAAACTATATTAACTAATTATTTTATATATAGATAAATATTTTAAAAATAAAAATTTTATTTTAATTTATTTTATTGAAGTAATTATATGGATTCAAAGTTCATTTTAATTTGATATTAATTTTTAATTTTATTTTAGTTATTTAATATAATAAATCTGCAACTCAAAATCAAACTCTATTTCAATATGAATTTTTATCACAGGATTTATAAATATATATTGACAAAGAATGAAATAAATAAAAAATGAAGTTGAAAAGGCAAATATTACAATTAATTTTATTTATCATAAATTATATATTTAATAAATTGTGTTTAATAATTTGATTATTATATATTTGTATCACAATAAAATAATAATAATAGATTCTGATTTTATTATGCTTTTTAGTTTTTAATATTTTTGGTATGATGAAAATATAGGAAACATTCTTTTGTTCAAATAAAAGTGAACAAGTCTAGTACTTAGATAGGAAAAGAAATATTAACAACATGTGTAGGGTGTGGTCTTCATTATTTTTATAAACCAAAATTCGAAAGAAAATTCGTTAAGATTAACAGAGCATGTATTTGTGATTTTAGTGGAATTTTGACCCATCTTAAACAACTTTTTTAACCAATCTACATCGCCCTCTGTTTCAGAAATTCTTCTGAAACAATAAGTGGCGATCATCTGTAACACCGATATCGTGATTATATGTAATAAATTTGTTTTATATCTGTGCAGCTGCACATATAAATAAATTTACTTTCGATAGAAATACCTGCCAAGTTCACTGTCAACGATAATTTATAATCGATTCTGCAATTTATAGTTTATCGGCGTGAATTAGCTATCATTACAGATCAAACTGGGCTGAGTGTTTGTTTTTAAATGCTGATCATGAGAGCATTTTGCTATTTTCTTTCTTTGATCAATGAATTGCTGAAGACCAGTTCCGGCATCCTCTTTAATATTACAGCAGAGCATAAGATCGAGATTCTTTTGTACATTCTCTTTATAGAATAACAGTATGAAATGTGTTTTTAATATCATGAGGGGCTATTATAATTATTAAATTTATATAGTTTATTCAGTATATAAAATAAATAAATATAATAATATTCTGTATGGAGTTAGATATTGATTTTTAGTGTATAAAAAATAAATAACTTAATGTGTAATATAAATAAAATATTAAAAAAAACAAACAATTTAAAGCCACATTCACTGTTCTACATAAGGATGAAAATTTGGGAAAAAAATAATTTATAAATGAGACTTAACCTTTGACTACAGAAGGATGAAATGCTATTTATAACCACAATATTAAGAATGCCTCCCATTAAAATATTGTGCCCTCAGGTTTTAGTTTCTTGAATTATTTCAAAAAAAAAAAAAAAAGCTTTACTTTCTAAGCTTTACCATTGGTCAATTTTTGTTTTTCTACAGTGTGATAGTGCTAATAGAGTTCTGACCCGTAAAAAGTTCGTTCGTATATGCGAGCAGAGCTTTCTGTGAATTCAATTGATTTATTTTTTACAAATCACCGGGTTTTCTCGGACGTATTAGGATCTTTATATATTGAATTTTGTGCGAGGAAAGCTGAATGCCGAAATAAAATTAAATCTAATGGTGAACCCGCCAATAAATCTACTAATAATTGATGTTTTTTTAGTATCTTCAATTTGATTGTGAGCCTACAAATAGGCATTTAGTATTTTTCAGTTTGGTTGTAAGCCTACAAATAGGCATTCTCATTTGGGAAATAATGGATGTATGCCTTTTCTTCAACCAACTCTCATATTATTTATTTTCTCCCTACAAGTTCCATTGTTATGTTCTACTCACTGTATTGATTCTCATGCATAAACATAACGCAGACAGTGATGTTGAATCATGAAAAATATAAAAGAAAATGGTAATTCTGGAAGTGTGTGAAAACGTATGCATTATGAAATTAATCTATGTTTATGTGGGAAGTTCAGATGAAGTGAAAATAAATTCAAAGCGACGTGTGAAAACAATTTATCAATTTTATGTTCTTTTTTCTTCTTCTTTTTTGCTGAAATTTTAAAAAAACTAGATATAACGTATACAAGTAAATACTTCAAATTCCTAATTAGTGTTTAGAAGGAATATTACATAGAAATATTTTATATAATTGTAATATTAGTTTTTTAATAAAATAAGAATGATTTTAAGAATATCTCTATATATTAGTTACAAATGTGATAGATAAATTAAAAATCATAAGATGATATTTAAATAACAATTTTAGCTACTTAAAGTAATTTGCTTCATGTTTTAAGTTGTTTATTCTTTTGCTCTTGAGGTCTGGCTCAAGTGATAAAGACGAGGGATGGGGAACGGGAGGTTCCAAGCTCATCCTTGTAAGAACAAAATATTAGAACGTGATATGCAAAAATAAATAGATGTTTAAAAAAAAGTTTCTTATTATCTTACATTTTATTTAATAACTTATTATAAACTTTTTACTAATAGAAAAACCAAAAAATAACACTTCTCTTAAATCAAAAGAGTAACAATTCTTTTCACCAAACATCCAGAGATCATGATCCCACATTCTACATTGCACCAAGCAAGTTCGATTAATAATGGTATTGCTTCAGATAATGATTTGATCTCAGTATGATCATAAGCCAGTTGCAATGATAGAACTATCATGTTCAAATCAAACTAAGTTCAACCACACTGAAATACAAATCCTAGGATTGGTACTTGATACAACAGCATAAAGAGAGTTTTTAGTTCAGATGAGCTGGAAACATGATAGCTACTAAGAAGAGAAGAAGAGTTTTTAATTGAAGTGCTGTCAAGGACAGAATTATTTTCAATCCTAAATCCTTCCTGTTGGAAAAATTGAATCTCTTCAGGATTACCTTTGGCTGTGTCCATGCCTAAGATTATTGTTTTGTTTCTGGAAAATTCTCATAAAAGTCATGAGATGGAACCCTACTGAGCAGAATCTGTTCTTATTTCACAGCACAAATACATTGATCACATATTTTATAAAAGCTTATAATCAGGAAGTAGATTTTTCTATGTTCTGTTTCTCAGATGAATGAAGGGAGAAAGCATTCTCTGAAATGTTTCCGTTCATAGTTTTTTTGGCAGTTTCATTTTTATAATTCTTATTATAACTGGTATGGACAATCTGTATTAAAAAATGGGGCTTCATTTTACCTGATTGAATTCTAACTCAGTATCAATCCAGCTTCTTCTTGGGGTTTGCAACATACCTTTTTCTCCTTTCAACCTATCTAGATCCAAATTTTCCATTAAATCCTTAATTTATTTAATTTTATCATGTTCTTTTCTACCCTCCTCTTATTCTTGTGACACCTTTAAAAATCAAATCACTTTGCTGCTCTGTATTTCTCACTGTTCATTGCTCATAGCTATCCCAACTTAACAACACAACTTATAATCTACTTTCCTTGAGCCATTGAGGCCTAGCTCAGGTGACAAAGGGGTGGGAAGGGGCTACGGGAGATTCATGTTCAAATCCTTGTAAGAACAGATACTACTACGTAATATACAAAGTGAATAGATATAAAAAAGAAAAAAACTCTTGTCCTTCTAGAACTCCAAAATAACATGAACAGAGTACTTAGAATGGATTTTGGGAGATCTGATAACGTGCTTAAGTTATGTGGCTGTGAGGACTATTGAAATCAAATTTCAGTTCCTGAAGATTGGTTGTGAAGGGATTCATTTTGATGAACTAAATTTTCGGGTAGGATTTTTTCTAGTTGAGTTTATGCCTCGATTGCAGCACAAAAATTGTTTACTCGGTTTCAATTTCTTGAACGTTCTTGAATGAGAGATCGGCTTAGTTTACAGATTCTTTGTGTTTTTCTACAGCTCTCATTACTTATATGTTTCCTTTATTATTTAATTCCATATTGTCCTTTATATATAGCTTTTTGCTTCTGCATTATTTGTATGGGGTGAGCTTCTTTAAACTAGTTTATAAGCCAGAGAATGTTTAAGCAACAATAGATACATCATACATAATTATGAATTTCTTTTGAATTTTATCATTTTTAAAATTCCGCATTACTTTTGCACGGTGAAAGCTGAATAGAATGATACTTCCTTTTCCCAAAATAATTAATTTTTTGGCTTTACAAATCAATTTGTATGGAAAGATTGTTCTACACAGTTAAATCTCTGCAGTCCCAAGATTATACACACTTCTCTTTATCTCAAAAGTGCATAGCTTTTTTCATAATCAAATGCATTTCTATCTTTTAGAACTATTGTGCTGATTGTGAAGACAGTTTAAGAACCAACTGATTTCTGGCCATGGATTGAATCCGTACTTACCTCAACACAGTTTATCCTTTCTTGATATCATAGATTAGATATTCCAACTGATTCATATACTCTGAAACACCTGAAAACACCAAATTTTATAATATAATAATGGTCAGAGTTTGAACTAATCCTAATCATATGAATGCTTGAGAGTTCTTGCATCTTCTCTTTCCTTGAAAACTGAAATGTTTTCAGTCCTATCAAGATTTGAATTGACATTGTTATGACAAATAGATGTCTTGTTATATGTTCATGATTTCTTATATAAGATATGCAAACAAATTGTGCTGCTAGGAGATTTGAAGTGGTGTATTTTCTTTTCCCATATTTGTCTTTCTGTCAGAATCTTTTTCTTGTTCTTGTTCTTTTGATTTCATTAAGGCCTGTTTTTAATCTCATTTTGTTTCATGAGATCATCAATGTGCATATAATATATTTTTTGTTTATGCATCTCATATCTCATTCAGTTCCTATAGTGATTCTAAAAAACTGGAAACTAACCCAAGATGTAAAGATAACAATTACATAACATCAAAATTCAATAACACCATAAAATTATAGGTCAAGTAGCAATTAGCAATGACACATACAAAACCATATATTGATACCTTGATCAATCATAAGAAGCATGGACCTGCATTTCTTCTATGCTACTCAGAAATAAAATGCTCTGGACATCTTTAAGCTTGAGTTTGTTATAGTGCACGAAGGGTCCCCATCCTCCTGATAAGCAATGACCTCCTTTATCATGGAGGCAGATCACATCCCAACCTTTTCCTGCTGAATCCCTCAAGACAACCTTCTTCTTTGATGATAGTGACAGCGTTAGAAGATCGAAGAATGCATGAATGACATCCTATCTATAAGTCACTTATGAACAAGAAAATAGGAAATTTAGGTCTATTTTTTTACAGTTTTTGAAAATTGTTTTTTGATTTGAAAAACAAGGAGAACAAAGAAAACATAGTGAACACATTTGATTCTCAGTTTCCTTTGTTCTGAAAAACGTAGAAAACACAAAATTCAAAGAACAAGAACGGTTTCCAGAGAACACCAAAATGGTGTTCTCTGTTATCAAAAAACTGTTTTTTCAATAACAGTTTTCAAAAAGAAACAAGAACCAAACAGGTTAGGCTCATTATCTGCAATATAAACCATCAAAATCCTAAATGCACAAAAGCATCCATTGACTGTGTTTCTTTTTTTTTTTTCCTTTTTTCTGTTTGTGAAATGAAGTTACAGGACATTGGTTTGGTGGTTTGTTAATTATTGATTTTACTGGCAGCACTACAGTCACAGAAAGCAAATCAAAGAAGACTTAGAACACGTCCTTGAGGCCCGGCTCAAGTGGTAAAAGGGTGAGATTGGCACGAGGGAGAACAATCCTTATAAGAATAGAGAACATAATATGCAAAGTGAATAGAAGTAAAAAAAAAATGTCTTAAAACACTACTTACCAAGATAAAATTTTTCTCCACATTGTACTTGATCAAACTAGTCATGAAGTGGGGAGACTTAGAGGTGAAAGAGTTAACTGTTTTCCTAATCCTGGAACTTTGAGCAGGATATCTTCAGAACAAATGTGTTTATGGAGACCCATTGAACCAATTGATCTTTTCCTTGGTCTACCTCTAGCCCTTTTTCCATTACTGTAACCAGAAACAGAAACAGGGCTGCTATGCATAACCCTCTTATTGAATATTTTGACATAGAACTGCATATTTATCATATCTAAACATATTAAAACTCATTTATCACCCAGGTTGTTCTCTTTCATAAATTCCTTCCACCCCTTTTGAAGATAAGTCCCATTTTCATCAGTGGACACTGTAACACCCCAATGGCCACCAGAAGGGCCTGTTAGAGTTGCTCTATTCGGCATTTCTTGTGGCAGATGCTTCATGAAAGCTGGAGGAATCCGCTGGATCAAGAAGAGAAAATTTAATCATCAAATAAACTAGAAAAATGAATGACATCAACAAATGAAGAAAAAGTGAATGAAATATTTGGTTAAAAGAACTCAAATAACTCAAAATTTGTAAAGCTAACCAACCCTCTCCATGTTTTTTTTCTTGAAGAATGACTCATTCCAAGAATAAAAATGCCCTTTTCCGTGTCATGTATTCATATGTATATTTGAAAAAGATTTATTTTTACGAAGACAACCAGGTATTTTATCAAGAATAAGGTAAAATCAATAAAAAGTTAAAATTTCCAAAAATTTAGCTTTGAAAAGGGTTGAAAGGGAATTACCAGATGCGGTTGACGTAATGCTCCGCGATCTTGCAGAAAGATAGGCCTAGCGTCTTCAGTATTCAGGTTTCCTTCTCCATGGTTTGTCTGTACAAGCTTTTGAACTCAAAAGATGTGGAAGCAATAAATGAAAGGCAGGAGTAGATATGGGATGTAGTGGGGTTTTAAGATTCAGGGTTTGAAGCTACAACCAATAAATGATTCCAAAACACAAATGAAGTAACAAAGGTGAGTTCTTGCCTTCTTAGTTTAGGAATTGCTTCAGTAACAAGGCATGGGTGAGTGGACGAGTGAGTTCAATATTTCCACACACTGAATAAAGTTATATAAGGCCAAATACTTCAAATTCCTAATTAGTATTTATGAAATATAATATAAAATATTATTTTATATTTTAATGCAATTGTAATCATTAGATTTTCTATATATAATAAAGAAAGTTTTCAACAATATATCTATGAAATTCCATTATAGAATATTAGTTACAATTATTAGAGGTCTCGTTTAGGAAATTGGGATGATGGAATTTAGAATCTGGATTTTGATTAAAGGAATGGATTTTACAGAATACCTTGTTTGGTATGTGTTTAAAATCCATGGATTATATGATAGATCGTTTTTTCACAGAAAAGCCGAAGGAAGATAGAATATTAGGATAAGTGATGGTAAAATAAGCATAACATTGTAACATTTTAAATTCCATCGTCTGCCAAAAATGAAGGATTCTTAAAATTCATGCGTCCCGTTTTTTATCGAATTGGGAAAACCATATAATTCATATAATTTTTTGAGGAGCCAAACAGTGGATTTGGGCAAAATCCATGGATATACCCAATTCCACCATTTTAATTCCTTCGTACCAAACATAGCCATAAATAAATTTAAAATCCATTGGACAATGTTTTGTAGCATGGATCTAAATTCAGGGCTCTTTCTTGACTACATTTTGTTAAAAAAAAAAGTTCATGATGAGATCAGATAAGTTGGTATTTTCTACCAATCTTTTATCAATGTAATTCCAAAATTTTCTACATTTTTCGGCTATACATCATAATATATTCAATCTTAATACCACAAATCCTTGATCTACAACCTCTCAAATATTTGATAACTCGAATTGTATTGGCATCTTTAATCGTTTGACTCTCTCTATATATCAAATATTGTGAGCAACCAAAAGAAATTTTCCCTGGAATGAACAACTACTCCACAGAAACGCTAGAGAACTATCATGTTTTAAATCAAACTCCAGAACTAATCAGTTCAAACTGGGCTGAGATCTAAATCTTAAGATTAGCACTGATATATAACAGTATAAAGAGAGTTTTTAGTTCAGTAGACTGGAGAATCATAATGGCTACTTAGACAAGAGGAAGAGTACTTGCCACACCACTCTTCTATTAGAAGATTTACATCCGGAAAATATGGACCTGCATTTCATTTTTGACTCACAAGCTCAAATATGCGAATATCGCCTCCCGGCTTCAGATGGTTGCACTTACGAACGAAAGGCAGCCCAACCGCCGCATAAATAATGATCTCGTCCAGTAGAATGCAGTAACACTACATGTTTCCCTTTCCGATTTCGTAGAGACATACTAGTTTTGATGTTCTGAAGATGTGCCTTAGCAGAAAGAGGAGGGTATGTGCTACATATCATTGATAAGCAAAAAAGTAAATTCATGTATGACAAATAAGGAAGTGTATATATATATATATATGAGAGAAGAAGTTGTGGTGGATTTGGAACCTAAGGTTTCAGTTTGGAATCCTAGAAAAGTAAAAGAAAAAAAATACTAAAGAAAATGGTTTTCTCATGTTTGGTTGCAATAGAAAATATAAAAAGAAAATCGGAAATATAATTAAATTTCACATATTTTTATATTTTCTTAATCCTTATATAATAGAGGAAACAAATAAAATCCAGTTTGAATAAAAAATATATAATTAATTTATTAAGTATAAATATTTTTATTTTCATGAGTGCTCTTTCATCGGCTATTTTTAACTTTAGTATTTGGGTTCAAATGGAGTCTAAAAGTTAAAAAAACTAGAGGAAAAACTAATACATAGATGTGGTATGTGTCATTCAGAATAATACCAGTAAGCTTGTATGTGCTAGTTCTCAATCATACCGGACACACATAGAGCAGACATGAGAAGCTAAAAAACATAGATAATGGGGTATATGATATGGTTCATAGTGACAAAAGGGGATTTGGTCCATTAAGCTGAGGAAACATATGGAATCCTTCAGTAGGACCATGATTCATGATTGGGTAAGTAGCAATGTATAATATACATCATGCCTTCCAACCATGAACTACACAAACCTGTCTAATACCTTCCCACTGATACTATGGGACAGGAGTAATAAAAATGTTAGAGTCGGAGCTCACTTAGGTGCTAATTGGAATGGGATGAGCAATCGTATGTGAGTCATCACATTATGAGTAGGATTATCTACCATTGAACTAATCCACCAAAAGGAAAAGAGGATACAATTAATAGAGAGAACAAGAGGGTTGAAGGTGTTAAACAGTGTCTTACCACAAGCAAACTAAGAAATGCTGTCTTTCGTAAAACACCTGGTTAAATAGGAAATCTGAGGAAGATGACATTTGGCAGTGACTAGAGTTTGACTATTGAGACTACAGAATCTAAGTTCTGAAATTGGAAACACCATTTGTTCAATCTTTGTGGACAAAAGGTAAGAAGGGACTCAAAAAAGGGGATTGGGTTCTCTCTGATTAATTTTGCAGCCTGAAAGCCCAAGGCACAACTCACCAAAATTAATATCAATAATTATACCAACAGAAAGGGTAAGGGAAAGGGAGAGGGCTAGAGTCCTTGCATTATAGCACTGTATCTACGAGACCTCTTCATACTAATTTGGAAGTAGGGAAAATCAGAGGAAAAGGATTCAGCTTCTCTCGCAAAACCAATAGTGTCTTCTTCTTCAACTTCTTCAGCTGGAGGCGACCTTTCCGGCGTTGTGTGTGAATCCTTTTTGGGATAGAAGGGTCAAATCCTGTTCTAGTCATCCTCAAATTTTTGTCATCTTTAGATTTCTTCAATTCTAAATCCACTTCCTGGAAGGATAGGTCAATTTTGTCTTCATCTTTAATCTTCCTTAGGATGCCTTTCCCTTCTTTAACTTTCTCATATGTAAAACATAGAAAAATGTGATTTCACATTTATAATTCTTATGAGGAGTATGTCTCTAGAGCCTATATACTGAATGAATGTGATATGTGATAGATGCCTATTTTCTCTTCTCCATATAACTTTAGATTTATGGATTGTGTATATACATGCATGTGCAAATGCCCCTTTTATTGTACAAAGAAATATTTCCAATTGCATACCTGGGCTATCAGAAGAATTTAATGGAGAACAGGTTTTTTAAGTGGTCTACCTCTCTTCCTTTTTACTTCAGGGACAGCAGATTCTTTATCTTTTTTTCAGTGACAGACATGTCAAGTCTTTCACAGCCACTTTTATCAAAAATTTATTTTTATTAAAACACATATTCCATCATATCGGAAAAGTAAGAATTCCCTGTCTCCTAAAGAATTATCTTGCAGAAACTGCTGCCAGCCGTCTTGAAGATACACGCTGCCTATAGCCGGTCTTAGTTCAATATTCCAGAATCTGCTAGATGAACACTTCAAGGTTGCTCGGTTAGACAAATCATTCGTCAAATGCTTGATGAAAGCTGGTGGGATACGCTACAAGTTTAAAAAAAATGTTAGCATAACAAGAATGAAAAGAAAAAAGATCAACAAGAAATCTGAATACCAATTTCTTCTATAAGCAAATAAGAGATAAGCATATATAGAAATAAAAACTGTCACATTAATGTGACAAACATAGTATACCAAAAGTATACAAATTCAGAACAAAAACCAGCCACAGCTACTTTTAGTTTGGAGCACAACCTGTATAAAGTCCTAGCAAAAGCGCGGACCTCTCTGACAGTAACTGAAAGAAACTCTCAAACCATAAATAAGATTAGTAACTAGGACATCCATAAGAGCTTGGAGAGAATTAGCCCCCCTTCAAAACTTCTCTGGCTTTTAGTTCTTCATGTCACCACAAAATGCAAAGAGGAGCTTTTCTCCGAACAACCACAGTTCATGAGGGCTACCATGCCAACAAACCTAGCACCAATCCTTAACAGAAAAGGAGAACCAAAGGGACTCTAACTCTAACTCTTACTCTAACAGATAGTGTGATCATTTCATATGTAAAATCCAAGTGGCAGCAGGTCTTACTTGGAAGTTGGAACATTAATGGGCCACTGAATGTGCTTCAAAGCTGAAGCATTCCCACAGTTTGGTGCTCATCCATAGTCCTGTTCTATTTACATTGTACCATTTTGGGTAAAAGCAAAACCTATTACTTCAAAAGCCCCCCATACACGTGAAAGAAAGTGCAATAAAAAAATCTACCCTATTAAGCCTTGCGCTTTACTCAACAGAAGCCATAATCTTCAATTAACACCGTAACAGGGATAGATCTCTCTTTACTTTTCCTCGAGGTTTCTTAGCAACCAAACATAGCAATGAATCTAAGCATATTCGCATTAAAATGCCACAACAGTTCTCTAATGGTAAAATCCTATTTGGATACCTGCTTGGAAATTTTCAAATGTCCTGTTTTTCTCCTTAGCTTCACATTTCCCAGGAACCAAACAGACAGTAAACAGATGAAAAGAAACCCTTAAAATTTCAGATATAACAACAACAAACAAAATAAGCCCTAAACTTCCAACCCAAAAAATATAAAAACATAAAAATATAAAATTACCATGCGCTCTGTGCTTTGGTGTCAGGATGCAGAATCTTGTAGAAGTAAGGCCTCGGGTCTGGAGCCCATCCTTAGTGTCCACTTCTGGCTCCTCCTCCGCCATTGTTCTGGGCGCATCGAAGATTTTCTTGGTGGGTTTCCCCTCTCTTTTCCCCTCTTTCTTCATTTTTAAACGTTTACCTGTGATGGATTTTACACAGCATTTTCTCCCTTTTTCTCCTCACCATTTCCTAATCTCTCTGTCACCTGCACTTTAATTTGGTGAGCTGAAAGGTCTTTAGAGGGTTGCAGCTCACAGTGCAAATACCACAATTCTTCCATTCAAGGCGCCAAACTCAATTCTGCACAAGAAATCAAACCAGAATCAGAAGTCAGAAAAGTAGTCCAGTACTACTTTTCTTGTTTTAGAAAACAGTTTTCACTGTGTAGAGTAAAAATTGTTTTTTTAAAACCTACCCTCCTATTTATCTCAGCCTTTTTTTTTTAAAGCTAGTCTCTTTTTGAAGTAAGAAGAGTTGATGTTTTTGTCGTTTTAGTTAAAATCGCTAACTTTATCACATCTTTTAAGTATATTTTTTAGATAAAATGATATTCATTCTTTGTAATCTAGTTTTATATGTTTCGTTTGTCGATGCTTGGTGCGCGTATAGTTATGCATGTGCGCTTGTGGTTTGTCGTCGTCGTCTTAATCTGACGGATGGTTATCATCGTTTCAGTAAGACGGAGTTAGGTTTAAATGCGTCGTGGTCTGACGTTTTATTTGTGTTTGGCGAATTAAGCGAGTAAAGTATATCGATTAAAAAATGAGAATCGAAATGATAATGCCAATCTGATAACCATGAAGCTTGGGTTAAATGTATTTTCTTTCCTTGATAGTAATATCGAATATGTCGGTCATTATTAAATATATAGGTTTCCAAAGTCGTTTAATTCTATTTATTACTTGTGAATATTATTTAGGTGGTTTTATGATTTTGATTATATGTTTACATCGATGTATTGTTAGTTAACGTCAAATGGGAAATTATTATTTAAAAAAAAAAAACATATAACCTTAGACAACACCATTTTCAAAACAAAGAGCACAACTAAACAAGTTTTTTCTATGAGCACAACTAAAAAAAAAAACTATTCTTGAAAATAGGAATCAAATGGCCTCTCACTTAATCTTTTTATGAGTTTGGCGCTATTTTATTCTTTCCACAATAATGCTAAACATGCAAACATGTTGATATTGTGGTTACAACTTTGCAAACATGCCACAGTGGAGACTTACTGGCTTTTTATGGTTATGCAGGTCTGTAATCACAGACAGGACTCATGAGATCTTCTTTGAAACTCAATGACCACTAATCTCTAGCTTCCATGGTGCTGCATCGGAAACTATGACGATGTCTCTTCTCTCTACTCGGAAAAAAAAGCCTATCTAATTGGTTTTACTGGGTTTCCAACATGCAGTTCAGGGATAGTGACGTGGGCATGTAGGTATGGAAGGTTCATCCTTTCACATCGGAGAGACGACAGGTTGCCTCCCAGTTGGATGAAGCTTTAGGTGAAGACATGTTGGCATCTGCCTCATGGTGTCCTTTGTTCAATTTTGTGAAGCTTCTAAATATCTGCTTAGCCACAAGTTCTGATCATTCAGCAATACTACTGGATTTCCATGTAAACAAATCGGTCCTAACAGGCGTAAATTCAGGTTTGAAGAGGAAACCAAAAGTAATAGATGATCCATATCCTTTCCTTGGTATGACGAACATGGTCATTGTGCCCCATTATGATGCACTAATACTCACCTAACAGCAGTAGTGGTTTTGATGTGCACTAGATGTTGTTGAATCACGGCAGGGCGACAGGACTTGTTGTAGCTACCAGGCCTTTGTCCGGTCTTTGCTAAGCCTCGATTGGAGCGAGATCCTCTATGGCTGCCGGCGCAACAGCACGACACTAGGGCGTGTGCTCCTGTGCAAGTGGATGATCGCTGATGGACATTATGACGTGGAAGACTTGAGGCTCATTATTGCCCCATTATGATGCGCGATACTCACCTATGTATTAGCGGTTTGATGGCGTGCACGGTGTTGTGAATCACAGCTTATATGACTTATACTTATTCTGACTACAGTATGATCGGATCAAACTTTCTTCAACTTCGGTAGGTGAATCCTCTTTTGGCTTCAGCGTAGCGACAACCACGACACTAGGAGGCGTCCGCTCTATACAAACCGGGACCCGGTCGCAGCGCGGGTTTTGTTCTCAGTAAACCAGACTTGGGGCTTTATAATGCCATAGTAGGCCGGACTTGGCTGCATTCGATGAAGGCCATCCCTTCAACATATCATCAGATGGTCAGTTATTTGACCAACGTGGGGCATGTCGATCTCCTAAGCAGTCATCTGGCCGCATAACAATGCTATCAGTTATCCATAAGGGAACAAAAAGGGAGAAGAGCTTAGGGAGTCCTTCCCTCGAAGATTACACCCCGCATAGCAACCACAGTTCGTCGCCCAGGTCAAGGCGGAAGAGAAGTACCCATTAGCTGTGGATCCCCTGGAGTCAGTGGTGCTAGATGGGACGGAGAAGTTCACATATGTCAGTTATCTACTATCCATCGAAGAAAAGAGTAGCCCTGGCGTATGTGCTGAAACATGAGCGTGTTCTCCACCAGAATCACTCGGATATGGCCAGGAATGAAGCCACATCTTTGGCCTCTGCTGAAACTTCCGCATTGCCGCGACTAAAAAGAGTAAGGCGAGAAAGTGTAAGTGTTTCCACTCGGATCGCCCTTCAGTTATTCGGACCAGAGGTGGAGTGATCTTGAGGCTTGGGTTTTATCAAAGAGATGAAATACCTAAATTTAGATTGATGTGATGGTGGTTCCAAAGAAGGAAGTAAAATGGAAGTATGTATTCTACACGGACCTCAGCAGAGCATGCAGAAAAGATGGCTTCCCACTTGCCATGTATAGATCAGATCGTAGGCAGCATAATAGGGCGTGGGATGTTGTCCATCTCGCGCTTTCTGGGTGCTACTAGATTCCCGTACACCGACGATGTAGAAAACAACTTTCATTACACCACGTGTATTTATGACCTTTCTGATATGTGCCTTTTTGGCTTAAAAGAATCACGGGCGACCTATCAAAAATTTGGTGACCCGAATATTTCGACCACTAATGGGTAAGACCATGGAAGTCTACGCTCGATAATAGGCTTGTCAAATCGAAGAATGCCTGATCCATGCTGAAACACCTACAAAGAAACCTTTGGGTTCTGACCATTGCATATCGACGTAGAGCTCGATCCCCTAAAATGTGCATTTAGGTCGATTAGAATGGAAGTTTTTGGGATTTATGGTAAAGCATAGAGGGATAGAGGCCGATCCTATTCAACTCAGAGCTATTATAGAATCTTAGGCTCCTACTTTTATAAAAGGAGTGCGATGGCGGCGGCGGTGGCGACTCTTGGGCGGTTCATATTTCGTTTATAGATCGATTAAAATAGTTTTGACCACTTTCTAAGGGAGCCCGAACTATCAATTTTGGAATAAGGAATGCGTCAGGCTCTCATGGCAATCAAGCGATATCTCGGAACTGCGATTCTAGCTAGCCGAGGCCAGTGATACGCTATATCTTTACCTAGCAGTTTTATATGTTTCAATGAGTGTAGCTTTGTTTAAAGAAGATGAAAATTGGAAATAGAAACCAGTTTTCTTCTTAAGAAAAACCCTATATGAGGTAGAAAATCGATATACCCGTCTCGAGCAAGCGGCGCTGGCTCTTAGTATGGCGGCTAAAAAACTCCGCCCTTACTTTCAAGCACACCTTATCGTCGTGCTAACCAATCTTCTCTTCTGGCCTCATACATAAACGGAGCTTGTCGGGAAGGATGGCTTGATGAGGCTGCTGGAGCTAAGCGAGTTCGGTATCCAGTATAAACCCTGCTTGGTAATAAAGGGACAAATATTGGCAGACTTCTTAGCAGAAATCCCCCAATAGGACACGGACCCGTGTAATGCTAACTGGTAGATCCTTAATGTGGATGGCGCTTCTCGACAAACAGGAATCGGTGTTGGCTTGCAACTTAAAGGCCCAACTGGAGAGAGGATAGAGCAGGCTATACAGTTAGACTTCCCTGCGTCCAACAATGAGGCAGAATATGAAGCAATCCTAGCTGGTATAGATTTCGCAATCTCCGTATCCTCAGAAAAGATCATTATACAAAGTGACTCCCAGCTGGTGGTAGGACAGGTAAACAGGGAATATGAAACATGGGACCAGCGCATGACCAAGTATGTATGCTTGGTTAAGCTCCAACTAGAAAGCTTCGTGGCTTGGAAGCTTGAACATATCCTAAGGGGTTCAAATGAAAAGGCTCATGCCTTAGTAGCAATGGCCGCATCCCTACCAACCAAAAAATAGTGCTCCTCCCTGTTTATTATCAATTGGATTCGTCCATTGCTGACAGACGAGTGAATGAGATAAAAGAAGCATGTCCCTCCTAAATGACTCCAAACTAAATCAGCTGCTTGACTCAGGAAACTCCCTAGATAAACGGGGGTTGAGGCCCTGGTCTGGTTCAAAGCGGCAGATTTTCCCTTGTAAACAGGCAGTTGTATAAACGTTTTCTAAACGGCTTGTATCTTAAATGCCACACCACCCAACAGGGGCGGTATGCGTTGGCGGAACTCCATGAAGGAATATGTGGAAACCATCCAGGTAGTAGAACTTTGGCGCACATGGCCCATACCCAGGGCTACTGCGACGACCATTTGACGAGATGTAGCCACCTACGTCGAGAAGTGTGATCATTTGTCAGCATTCGACCCCCATTTCGAGGTTCTTTGGCACCGAGAACCTACTTGACCATAACGAGCCCTTGGCCCTTCGTCCAGTGGGGAATTGATATAGTTGGACCACCACCTACCGCCCTAACACCAAAAAAGCTATTATTGGTAGCAATGGACTATTTTAGCAAATGGGTAGAAGCTGAAGCCTTCGCCTCCATCAAAGACAAAGACGTCGTCCAATTTGTATGGAAGAACGTCTTTTTCCTGTTCGGAATATCACAGTCGATACTGACTGACAATGAGCCACAATTTGATAGCAAGGTATATAGGAATTTTTGCAACAAGCTGAAAGTCAAGAACTTGTATTCAACCCCACGGTACCCACAAAGCAACGGCCAGACATAATCATCCAACAAGACTCTCCTAATAGCTTTGAAAAAGCGTGCAACACTGTTTAAAGAAGGCAGGTAGAAGAAATTTGCAGAGTTCTATGGGCCTACAAGACCACTAGCCAGAAACCAACTGGGATGTCGCCATTCACCCTTAGGTGCGGAATGGAGGCTATAATCCCCACAGAAATCGGGATGCCCACCACACTTCAAATTGGAATTCCTAGAGAGGCTAATGCTAAAGCCATAACCAAAGACTTAGATATGATAGATAAGCTCAGAGTGAAATTCTTGAGATGTGCACATAACCGTACCCAGCCAAAGATTGACAAACACATGCTGAATTTGAGTAAATGCATACATTCAAAGACGGAGACATGGTCTTGAAGTCTTTGAAAACATGGATAACCAATGGCTTGGGAAGTTCGACTGGCCCAGGAGAGGAGCCGTATACGGTAGTCCGAGTGGGAGCAGTCGGATCATATGCGTTGAATAAGTTAAACGTGATTCTTGTACCTAGAATGTGGAATGTCATGCATCTGAAGAGGTATTACCAATGAAATTTCCTTTGAAAGTATTACTGTCGATAAGTGTCTTTAAAAATTTTCCAAATTTTACGACTACCTCTTCATAAAAGACCCGGCCCATGGCTCTTAGTCTTTGAAATCTGAAAGAACAGATTGTGGTTCTTAACTCTTGGAAATCTCAAAAGACCATATTGGTTCTTAACACATTGGCAATCTCAAAACCAGAATGTGGCTCTTAGCCTGCTGACACTCTTAAAAGACCAGACTATGACTCTTAGCCTGCTGACACTCTCAAAAAACCAGACTGTGGCTCTTAGCCTACTGGCAATCTTAAAAGACTGGATTGTTAGACTGTTGGCACTCTCAAAAGACTAGACTATGGCTCTTAGCTTGCTTGTATCCTCCAGACAATTGTGGCTCTTAACTGTTGGCACCTAAAGCTAGATATGACTCCACGCATCTGTCACGGGTACGCTTTTACTGATACCAGGACATGGTCCTTAGCTCTTTGGTACATGCCTGAAACCTGACCACGACCGATTGGCTCACCTGGCCAGGCTGATAAGGGTACCTAATGGGATATAACTTAACCTCGATTGTCTGTTTGAAGAGCATGGATCTAGCGAGGTCGTTTGTTAAGATTATAAAGTTATATCTCATATCATCTTCCTTGATAAGCGTCATTAGTTACATGATAATATATGTCGCGGTCATATTGGACGATTACACAAAAAAGGTTTTATCTCATAAATACGCCAATGACGTCATTAGTTACACAATGACATATGTCCAAGTGGCCATATTAGGGCCACTACGGAAAAATGAGGAAGAAGAAGAGTGGCCATATTGGGGCCACTACGGAAAAAGGAGGAAGGAAGAAGGCAGAGCATAATGGCCAGGGACCACTCACAGAGAAAAGGCTGAAACTAAATGATACACTTTATGGCATCCCAAATTATACCTTAGTAGTTTATTTACAGTTTAAGGTGTAAGATAAGTCAAATTGAATTTTTGGAAATTATTGCTAAGTGTGAAAAGGATATAATCGGGGTATTAAGAAGTAAAAAGATAATGTAATTGATTGTCAAATAAGGGATTTAGAGACATTAAGCTAAAAGATTTTATGATAAAGATAGAATATTGATAAAGTTGTTTTACAAATTGGATGAATGATATGTGAGGACTCAATAACAAACTAGGAAATTAGGCCAAAAATGGGATAAAACTGAGCATGGCTTTATAGAGAAGAAATATTGTTGTTGTTGGAGAGCTAGGGCATTCTACGGGTTTGAGAGAAAGCCATTCTTGTGTTTGCTGTTGCTTTGGGTCTAGCCTTGTTCGAGAAGGAAATGAAGAAAATGAAGCTAAGGTTTGAAGTTTGTCGAAAGGTCACAGGTTCCAATCTTATTTGAGTTTGTTGTATATTTTGAATTGTTTAAGTATTTTTGTTTGTTAGGTTATTCAAATAGAGGAAAGAAATTGGTGTAAGGAGAAGTAGGGTTGAGTAAAGGGAGATATGTCAAATTTTCCTAAACCTAAGTGAGTTATTTAGCCATATCTTGTGAGACCTCGAAATTGGGTGATTCAAGTTGAGGAGAATCCTAAGTCCCTTAATGCAAATGTGTTGAGACCTAAAGGTCAAGATTATTGGCACATAAGACCCCTGAATTTGGGTCCAAAGTTTAGTCTCTGATTTGGTCCGGCCAGTCATACCAGTCTTGATTTTTATGTCATATCCTGGTGATTCAAAATGAGTGATTATAATTTCTGGGTAAACTAGACTTCTTATATAATAACTTCCATGAAGGAAGTGCATTCAGATTTGGACCCTATTGTACCCATAAATTCATCAAAGTAGACTGTTTTGTCGATTAAGTTCATCGAACCCGACCTTGAGTGTTTGAGTCATATCTTAGGATAGGTTGATCCAAATGCATTGATTCCAATTTTAGGGTAAACTAGACATCTAGGAGAACAACTTTCATGAAGAAAGTCTAACCAAATTGGTTCCCATTGTTCCCATGAAGTTTGTCAACGTAAGGGAACAATTCTGTCCCTGAAAACTGTCTCAGAGTAGTCCGGATATTAGGACCATATCTCCCAAATTAAAAGTCCAAATGACATGATTTTTGAACCATAGGAAACTTAAGATATAGGGGTATACTGGGTGAGAAAGATCACTTTGTCTTCAATCAGTTTATAGGGTCAAAATTATAGTTAAAAATGGACATGGGAGCTGCCTCGAATTGTTCAGGCAGAATTGGTTATGGAAACTGAAATTGTATAAGGGTTATATAAATTTATTGTTATATAAAATAATGCATCATAGTAAGGTGATCATAATAATATGTGTTATGAAAGCTAAAGATAATACACGTATATTTTTGTTATATGAAAATGTGCAAAGTACAGTTAAATGTTTATAAGAGATTATTTGATAATGAATATCTCATAGGTATACATGATATCAGTAGTTATTCATGTATTTGGGATATGTTTTCTGATATCTGAAATATTGTTAAGAAAACATAATAAAACTAATTGTCTATTTATGACCGGGTAGTTAGATAGATAAGCATGCTTATAGGGATAACAATGCTACAGCATACAGTTTACAAACAGAGTGGCCCCGTTTGGGTCATACTGTCTGATGCCAGTTTATAAATCCTTTGTCTTGTACGTGATAGTACCCATCAGTACATACAATTACATCTCATAATCACTTCTTTGGAATATCTGGCGTAATGAGACGAGATGAAAATTTACATGACCACTTATAAAGGCATAAAACATGGAAGTCTACGTAGAATGAAAAATGTAATGAAATTATAAATGATAGGATATAAGACATGAAACATAACTCATAAGGCTAAAGATTAATGAATGTGTGAACATACAAATAAATCATTGATGGAATTGTTATGATTTATTACCTTATGTTGAAATGTTAATGATAAGTAGTTTGAATTATTTATTATATATGGTTAAATGTATATGTATATATATAGTTAGATGCATTTGTACATGTATTTTGTGACGATCGTTATAGTGGTCGATCCATATTTTATGGATCCACTAAGCTATAAAGCAGCACGGGTTTTTATTCATGTAAGTATCGAGAGGCGATGATGGTAAGGGCGTCCCTCGGTGAAATGATGGCGTTAGGTGCCCGTCAATGATGTTTTGGTTTTATTTTCGAGATGATGTACATATATTTTGAAAACAATGAAAAGTTTTGTATATAACGTGGTGAATATGTTTGATCGGCTCAATGGTAGGGCATGATATTATTTTGTAATATGATAATTTATATATTTGTATTTATATATTTTTTTTGTAAGTTTATATTTTCAAGATAATTGTTTAAAATGATGTAAGTTAACAGGTTTATAGTTTACCAATTTGTTGCTTCTTGTGCGGGGTCATAGGGTTGGGGCGTCATAGGCCATGTGGGGCCATTACAAGAAAGATAAGAAGAGAGAAAAGTGGATGTTCTGTTTGAATCCCAGGAGGCACCTCTCCCGAAGCTCCACCACGCCCCTCCCACGATGCACGGTTACGTCTTTAAGGATCTGCAGGGACGGTGAGGCTAAGGCTCACAAAGCACTGAAGAAATAAAACCGGGTGATCGGACGCTGGTGAAACCTCTGGTTGGTCTCTGTGGATATCGTGTTTGAACACACAGCATCCGTAGTCATAGGTGAAAGACAGCTCCGGAGCCCTCTGGTAGTCTTCCCCCACAGCTCCGTTATCCTTGCTAGTTCGTAAGAACAAAGAGGAAAAGAAATCGCAACAGGTGAAAGACTTTGTGGATAGGTAGCATTCAAAGTCAAACCCTGATATGTAGGGATGAAACGTCAGCATCGCGACCGTGCTGACGGAGAAATCATGCACCATAAGGCGTGTTGGGATCCGCGTCATTACCCGTACGCTACGAGGACGATCACCCTTCACGCCCGACCGCGCATATGCGCGTGAATTTTTGGTCTTTCGACTTTCCATATCACGAGGTTTAGAAGTCAATATCGTTCTGCGAGTCACCGTGGTTTTAGGCCTTGCCCCCATCGACCCGGGTTAGTTTGGTGCAAGGCCCGCTTGACCGCGCGGCTTTAGGCTGCGGCCACCTCTAAAGATCATCTTATGGCTCTAAGCACGCTGCTTCCAAAGAAACCGAGACAAAGCCTCTAACTGTGGTGCGTTCATTTTTGAAGCCACTATGATGGTGCCTTGCACTGGTGGCTGAAATAGACCACATGCGGCTCCTAACTTAACGTTTTGTGTCCTAGCGACCATCCCAACGAAAAATTAGGGAAAGGGTTCCTGATGAAAAGGAATCGATAGCCAAGAAAACTAGAAATTACTCAGAAAGCATTAATGGCATCTGGATGAGAAATAAACCATAATGGGTAAAATGAGAAAGATATATTTCATTAAAGCACCCGATAAGCGTCCAGGAGAATACAATTGATGACAGAGGACTGGGGTGCAGCTCACGTTTCCTCAACTGCCAGCGACCTCCATGGGTTCATGGCCATTTGATGGGAGAATGCTTCGAGTCGTTAATGGCCTCGGCGGTAGCAGACGGGGAGGGGGGGGGAGGTGGGCGGTAGGGTTCTGAGAACTTAGAGCGAGGTGGAGTTAGGCGCCTGCCACAGGACCTCTGGATGATCTCTACAGATGTTGTGTTTGAACACACAACACCCCATACCCATAGGCAAAGATCACCTCCAGAGCCTTCTAATACTCTTCCTTTATGGCCTCCTTGTCCCTACACGCTTGAGAATGGAGGGAGGTCACCTCATCTTTGGTCGCCTCGAGCTCTAGCAAGAGAGATGTCGCTCAATCTCCGCTTTGCGCCTACCTTCCTCTGCAGCCGCCAAGGCTTCTTAGACCCTAGCCAGGTCCTCCTCTGCCCTTGCCTTAGTGTCACCTACCGCACTGGCCGCCACGCTATAGCTGTAAGCTCACTGCTTAGCTATCCTCTCCTTCTCCACTAGCCACAATCCTCTCCCCACCCGGCCTTAGCCTCCTCCCGGTGCTTGAGCTTGGACTTTGCATGGCTAGGGGAAGTGTCAAGGCTTTGGTGCTTGGAAATGGCCAAATGGGCATAGAGTCGCAGCTTCTCAACATCGTCCGGTAGGATCTTGAATTTATCTTTGGCGAGCCATGTTACAAATGGTCGTCACGAGCTGAAGAAGATGTCAAGAAAATCCACCTGACACAATTGACAATAAGGTACTAAAGCGAGCACTAGCTTGGCCAGGCTAGTAGAAGTCGTGATTGGATGAGCATCTCGTCTTGACCAGGAAGATCCTCCCACATCCATGTGGCGGGAGCGAATGGAATACTACTTAGCGCAACCTTACTTAGGCACTGAAAAGTGGGGTAAAGGTCGAGCATGTGCATGACCAAAGCCTCCCTCTTATTGAAGGGGCTCCAACGATCAATGATTTCCTGGGTGCTCTCTGGGCTAGGAGCCATTATGTCCATCGAAGGATGGACCCACTCCTACGGGGGAACATATGAGCTAAGCAACAGTTGGTCAGGCATCCTTGGCCTTCGAGGATCAGCTCTTGCAAGTCTAGTAGAGAATGACGGAGCAACGACTACCTCTAAAGAACTCCCAATGACTCGCCCGGCCTGGGGAGATCCCAAGTAGGATTCCGTCGCCGATGGATTGCCTGAGCCTCTCTAGGGGCATCTTGGGGGTCACCACTCCAGGTAGCCCTAGCATCGGGAAAGCAGTCAGGAATTCTGTATCTAAGTACAGTTAGAAGAAGTTGTGACTAGATGGGTTCTTTAACCTCTTTTCTGTGTTCAGGGGAATTCTTTCTTATACCAAATTAAAAATCAACTTCCATTTTAGTTAGCGGTGTTTAAAAAACGAATCGTTCTTTTGCATGTGGATACATTTGTATTTTTTTCATTTCTTTCTTAAAAAAGTATATATCTTTTAAATCATTATTTTTCAATTACGAAAAATTAGACCTGTGGATTGGATACTGTTCTATCAGTTATTTTTGAAAATGATGCCAGTACCCAGTCATCTCTTGGTACCATGGATGGCTCCGTGCTCAGCCCACCAAACATGAGCCGATCAATACGATGACAGCAAGTGGTCCTGATTCGAGATACATATAACATAATGCATATGTTAGAGTTTACGAATAACCTAATTCTTATCATAGAGTTTTTATATAGCATAATTCTTATAACTGGTTTTCATATCTCTCGTAGGAGTTCAGAACAGAGATCTTATACAGAAGGGTACCTGGGTACAATATAGAACATAGTAGAGGCGATTACTTATGCTTTTATTGTTCATTTTCATATTCTTATCATATAAATGTTTGCTATATAGACTATTAACAATGAATGATAGGACCATGCCACAATGAAGGTGCCTGAGAAGAATCTTATGCGATCTTAAACAAAGGAGTCTTCGAAGCATAATACGTGCCTACCTTGTAACACCCCAAAATATACCTTAGCAGTTTTCGACATGTTGAATGACTGTAGGCGTAATTTAGATGTTTCGTGAGTTAAATGAAACATGTAAGCGAGAGACCAGAAATTTACAAGACTTAAGGACAAAATTGTAATTTGTCGAAAAGATAGAGATCACAATTTACCCCAGAGAAAGACTATAGACGAAGAAATAATAGGAATTGTTGTGTAATTCCTAGAATTAGAGGCAATCTGATAAAGGAAGTGAAATACAAATGGCCCAGGTTAAGTTCGGACGATTAAATAAAGAACTTAACCCAAAAATGGGTTTTATTAGCCAAACAAGGCCTAAGGGATATTTTGATTTAAAGACCAAAATTTGGTCTCATGTTTGGAGGAGGAACAAACCGGTATGGGAGAAGAGAATGGGAGAAAGAAGAAGAAGAGGAAGAGGAAGAGAAGAAGAAGTTCAAGCAAGGCCAACAAGGTATGGAAACTAATCTTGATGTATGGAATTGTATGGATCTATGGAATTTAGGCTTTGTATGATAAATGTGTCTCCCGAATCTAGGTTTTGATAGAATTGCATCATAACCTTAGATTTCTTATGGAGTTGGTAAAACCCACGAGGAACAAGATAAGTGGAATCCGGTTTAGGTTGAATTCATATGGTTAAATTGTATGTAATGGAGTTAGGTTTAGAACAAACCCTAACAACTCTCTATCATTTGGATCATGTATGGGTTGTATTACATATTAGGAGTGTTTTGGAAGGATTTCATGATATGTTTTGAGATAAGATAAGTATTGAAAGAGGAATTGAGTAGAAAAGAGGATTCTGAGAAACATGAAATGGTTTTTGATGTGTGTATGAAGTATAGTTGAATTGGGTAGCAAAATATGGAAAAAATGCATGGACAAAACACACATTAAGGCATTTTAAATTTGACATGTACGGTACACAGCCAGACATGTACCGGTACATGTTAGGTTCTGGTCATTTGGGGCTAACATGTACCGGTACAGGTCAGGGGTGTACCGGTACATGTGATTAACACGTTCCTATTTCGATGGTTAGTATTTGATAAATAAACTTCTTCATTCTTTATCGATTTGAGTGATTCAGTGGCTCAATTGAAGCAGAGCTTCAGAAAACTAAACATATAGAAATAGATACCATCTAATTTTGACTCTGTTATTTAAATTCACTCAAAGTGGTAGTGTCTGACCAGTCATGCATCGAGTTGCTGATCCTTAGAGTAGTCAGGAGTTGTTTTGGAGCTGATATCTTGAGTTAGGTGCTAGTTTGGGTGATTCAGTTGGAGGAGAACCCTTAGCACCTTAGTTTTAAAGAATTACAAAACCGGGCATGTCAAATATGGAACAAGGCACTGGAAAATGATATTTCAAACTATTCCTCGGGTAAAATCGGTAGCGACTGGATGAAACATAGAATGCCATAACTTGGAGTTTGGATGATCCCGATTGGAATGATTCCAATTTCTAAGTAAAGTTGATTCATGAGGAACAAGAATTACATGAATGATGTGGATAGGCATCATACCGTACAAGTATCTATGATACCATATGGAATAGGCATGAAACACGAATATGATATGAAACACGAAAATGAGCTGAAACATGAATATGAACATGAAAAGTAATATCATGAACCTGAAGGTAATAAAGATAGGTTATGGGTTTAGAGAATACATATGATCCTTATGACTACCTAGGATTTGAAAAATGAATGAGTAGAGCGTCCTGATGGTGCTTGACACTCCTGTTGGTGCCCGGCCTCTTGTTGGTGCTCGACTCCTGGCACGCGTGGTTAGCCCGCGTTTTGATTGAGTCTTCGGCACTCACTGCTGGTCTTCTGGCACTCACATTTGCGTGGGCAAGCACGTCTGATCGGTGCTCAGGCACTCCTGTTGGTGCAGGCACTCCCATCTGGTCTTCCGGCCCAGCTCCTGCTGGTGCTACGGCACTCTGTTGTGTGGGCGAGGCCGCGATCACGATCGGTGCTCAGGCACTCCTGGCGGTCTTCACGGCACTCTGTTGCGTGGAGTAGGCCGTCTGTACGGTCTTCTGACACTTGATCTTGTATTGCAGCCAGTTGCCATTATGCTAGCGATCCTACTCATTTCTTATAGTTGAATTACAGGTAGTCAGACAGGACATATGGTAGACTTGGAATAAGAGAATAAGAATAAAGATCTGAATGTATGTGTATCGATTAAGTTACATGAGTACTCACGGGTGCTCTGTATGCACTTAAGTTATGTCGTACCTACGGGTGTTCTGTCTCGATTAGAGTTCTATGCCTACGGGTACTCCACGTATGCGATTAAGCTCTGCAATAACTCCTACGGGAGTCCGGGAATGATAATAAGCTATTATAATTATAAGTTACGAATCGAATGAACATACGTCCGTTATAAGTATAAGTTCCGGTGATAAGAAGAAACTCCGTAACTCTTACCCGATAATCGAATAAGATAGTGTTCAAAGAAGACCTACCTTAAGACTCGTGACCTAAAACAAAGATAAGTCCAAGAAGACCTAAGGGCACTCTCGCGATCGGAAATAAGTATAAGCCCGACAAGACTCCAATTTCGCAATTTCGCATCTGCAAAAATACAAGTTCCAAAATAAGTATAAGTCCGGGCCAGAACTACTACATTCGTATAATGAACTTGATCCGTACCTACGAAAAGACTAATGTCCATATCCGTAGGTCTGATCCGACTCAGATGTGATACGATCTTGATATGTTCCGACTCATCGTGCACTCCACGTACCTTCGCACAAGAATAAGATCCAAGACAAGTATATACTCAGAAGACATGTATAAGATCCAATACATATAAGCGCCTCAGAATACATGTATAAATCCGAAATACATGTATATGTCTGTAATATCGTGGATAAGATCCAACATCGTATCAAACTTTTGTAGTACAAGTAGAAGATCCGTAAGACAAGCATAAGTTTTGTAACACAAGTATAAGACCCGTAAGACAAGAATAAGTTCTGTAACACAAGTATAAGACCCGTAAGACAAGAATAAGTTCTGTAACACAAGTATAAGATCCGTAAGACAAGAATAAGTTCTGTAACACAAGTATAAGATCCGTAATACATGTATAAGTTCTGTAAGACAAGTATAAGATCTCGAACAGGCGTATAAGTTCAAAGAATACAAGTATAAGTTCCAGAAGACTGTAGATATACTCTCGTAGTACGAGTATAAGATACGGCACCCAAGATAAGTTTCAGAAGACTTCACGAGTACTTCCGCATATGGATAAGTCTCGCGAATACTTTGGGATACTCTTCCACATCTCCGTAGTACCTACGCACCTCCGAATAAGTGTAAACCCGTGAAGATAAGATAAACCCCATGGTATAAGCATAAGTTCAGAAACTCCTACTGAGGTCCGAGATAGAAAGAAGTATGAGCACGTGATGGCACCGTCTATGTATGTATAACCAAGATCGTATATATGAACTGACAAATCCGGTGTCCCACGGAGATGCACTCGTTAAAGGTCACAAGGTACAAATAGAGACGTACTATGTCAATGACATGAATAGAAAACAACCCGAAAAACTCAAAAGTCATGATACATGTATAAGAGACGACCGATGCCTCACATTGTATATGTCTAAGCTTGTTTTGAATATGATCCGACTGCTATACATTCGATTATATTGAAAATCAAAAGATCTCATATCCATATCATATCTATTAATTGTGTTTCTATATAAGATATGTTTCCCACTGCCGTAAAGCTTCTAGCACCTGCTCTAATCCGTGTAGTAAATGTGAGAAGACATCCGAAGACACCGCATACCAAGCCAACACACCGGCAGAAGGGCTCATCACAAAGTAAGTCCCGCGCTTCTAAATATGTGTAATTGGAATGTAAAGTTGTTTTCAGATATGTATAAGTAACGGGACCTCGCTTATATGTGTCTAGATTTTGACGGACACCACTCCCACGTAGTTCTTTTGATTTGTATATAATATTTTGATTCGCTTATAAGACGTGGGCTATACCCACAGTACCGCCGGCTTTAAAAAAATCGTAAAGAATCCCAAGATATATCTCGCATCCTAAACCTGCCGGATCCGCTTAATCTGCCGACCGGAATCTGGGGTGTGACATACCCACATAATAGAAGTGTCGTAAAGACTAGTGTGGGAGTGTCAGAAAGACCGATCAAAGACGGTTCCGCCACGCAATGTATGTCGAGTACTAGCGTGAGTGCCACATTGAATAGAGACGTGCCTACTCATGTAACAATTGTGAGGTAGCACAATGCAGGAGTGTCGTTGCACTGAATAGACGTGCCTATTCATTTACTATCCGGTCTTCGACAGGTATACAATTATATGTGTTTTCGAGCTTGTTATTTTATTCTAATCGCGACAGCAACAAGGTAAGAACAATGCCTGGGTTAACGGCTGTGGATCGGGCTGAGGCGGCGAAGAGCATTTTCATGCAACTCGATACATGTACCGACCTTCATCTCGAATAACAACGTAACAAAAACAGTGGTCATAGGATCGAGCACTGCATCTTAAACAACTGATACTCGGTACTCAACTTTCAATAATCGGGTACCACACCTTCGAACCTTAAACTGACTCAGCACCAGATCAACTTTCATTCCAGACTTTAACCTCCTCCTGACCAAAAATACTTGAAAGTACCTAGCATCAATCTTGGTGATCGGTACTTAATATCTTATAATAATTCTCAAAATATACCCTACAGCTTTCTTTATTATGTTAGTATTTATTAGCAACATGAATTTTCGGAAATAAAATGAGAAACCCTGAATTAATATGAGAGCAAAGGGTAAATATGTAATTTACCACTCTGAGACCCATGGTCAAAAGGAAAGACTAGGTTAATATGAAAGGTTGAAATGAAATGCAAATAGGAGTTATGGTGCTGAAGGCAATTAGAGAGATCAAAACCAAATTACTTATTTGCTCTACGCAAACATGCCTTAACTAAGTGAAACATGGATAAGAGGGGAATGGGTCTCATTTTTAAGAGACCAAAAACGTAGAGAAGAGAAAGATATAGCAACAGAGGAGGAAGAGGGCAGAAGAAAAAGAGAGAAGAGAAATAAAGAAAGGAAGAGCAAAAAGGTATGGAACTATGACTATTAGTATGGATACATGTTTTAGGTTGTAAGAAACCTAACTCTAGAATGAATTCTTTCAGGAGTGGGAAATCATCACAAATCCCTTGTTTTCTGTAGGGTTTTGCTATGAGAGGACCTAGAGTCCATTACATGTGCCTTTGCCTCAAGGGTTATGTAGTACTGACATGTTTGTTCTTGTTTCTGTGTTTTGATGTGGAACCTTTCCTAACCTAGATTTCTCAAGTCAGGTTGAGTAAAACCCTAGGCCTTGTATAAGATAAGATGTTTGAGTTCAATAGAGTATAAGATGTGTATTGTGATGACTGAGTAGAACAGAGGTTATAAAATGAATATGAAGTGGTTTTGAAGTGGGGATGATGTTATCGAGTTGAATCGGGTAGCAAAATATGGAAAAATGGTAGAACCACCTTTATGGAAATTCGAGGGTGGTACCCTGCATTCAACAGAGTGGTACCGCATCTATAAGTGTTCATTAACCGGTAACTTAGACGATACCTGCACTCAATATTCTATTCTGGACCATGTGATTGCACAAATTAGCCATTTCTTATCCGAACTGAAAGTGATTCCAAGGTCAAGTTAAAAATGTAATTTCAAAGAGAACAAACACCGAAATAGGTAATCTTCAACTGATCTATTTGGGGGTTCAAAAATTCACTCAAAGTGGGCTATGTTTAAGCTTAATTTCATTTTAAATTTTGATCAGAATGAGTTTAAGCTTAAAGTTCGGGTTGTTTAGACATAACTGAAGTTTCTGCTCCAATTTAAGGATTCCAATTGAGAAGAACCCTAGGAACCTTAGCTTTCCAAAGGAGTATAAAGAACTAGTGTCAATATGGAGCAGACCGAAAATGGGCATTTCAAAATGTCTGTGGTAATATGTGGGCAAATGACTAGTTTGGCATGAGAATGCCATACCTGAGTTTCCGATGATTCAATTGGAATGATTCCAATTTCTAAGCAAAGTAGATTCATAGAGGAACAAGAATACATGAATAATGTGTGAATACATAAGCACCATACTGCATAAGTATAAGTGTCGCCAGTGTATAGAAGTATGAAACAAGAAAAGTATAGGAAAATGCAATATGTATAAACGTGTTCAGCAAACATGAATATGATACGAAAAATGAGAACGAACTAAACATGAAATACAACATGAAAGGCAATATGTCATGAACACATAATGTGGTTAAGTTATATATGTGATTATTATCACATATAATCCAAAGATAAATCGAATGATAAGGAAATACATGAATGAATGAGTGCATGTTCGGACGGCGGCTTTCGCACTCCCGCTAGCGCAGCACGCACTTCGCTACGTGGGCGTGCATGTTCTAACTGCTCCATGCTAAATCACATGGCTAATAATGACAAACAAAAGATGTGGATTCAATAAACCGAATCTGTCGAATACGATTTCTATGTAGCCACATGGTGGAGGATTCGCGGTAATATTGGAATGTGAGATCATATCATATCACGACAAATGTGACTGTGGATTCAACAACTAAATCATAGCCACATGTGAGATTGCAATATTGAATGTGATCACATTGTTGTCAATGACAAATGTGACAAGATTCAGTTAAATCAATCAGCTGTGGAATGCCGACTTCTAGTGAGCCACATGATTGCATATTAATGAGATCACATCGCTACTCAATATGGTACCGCGACAGATTCAAACAACCGACCATTATGAATGCTCGACTTATAGCCACATGAGATTGTATTATTGAATGAGATCACATTTACCGAATGATAAACAGATAGGATTCAATAATCGACCGCCGTGAATGTCGATTTATAGCTATAAAATCACAAACCGGAACGCGGTGCGAAAGAAGATGATTCGAGAAGAGTATTTGAACAAGTATAAGATCCGAAATACAAGAATATGTTCCATAATACAAGTATAAGATCCGAAATACAAGAATAAGTTCTGGAATACAAGTATAAGATCTGAAATACAAGAATAAGTTTTTAATACAAGCAGGCAAGATCCTCGAAATACAAGAATAAGTCCATAATACAAGTATAAGATCCAAATACCGTAATAAGCCTCGTGAATACAATTATAAGATTCGATATACAAGTATATGCTTTGTAATACAAGTATAAGATCAGTAAGACAAGTATAAATATAAGTCCGATATATATGTCCTTTGAGAAATCTGAATAAGTATGTGTCCTTCAAGAGATAAGTATACGTCCGACGGAGATAAGTATGGCGCAGGTGGGTCCCAATGGGAGATAAGTTTAGAATATGTGTCCGCAATGGGAGATCTAATAAGAATAAGTCCGCCATAAGTGTAAGTTCCGAGTAAGAGCAATGTTATAAGTATAAGTTCGCATCGTGATAATGATCCGAACATAAGTCAGTTACAAGGATAATTTGTATGTTAACGTGTTATATGAATTTACGAAGATTCCGATATCCGTTACTGCGAGATGTTTATTATGATTCAAGAGATAAAATGCATGTGTACAAGATAAGTTATAAGATACGCCCCATTAAGCGCGAAGTTTAGCACACGGTTTTTAACTGTAGGCAATGTGGAGAAGACGCCCGAACTTCCGCGATACCACTAAAGCAAGACACTAGTAGGGTTCACTATACGTGGCAGTCTCTGGCAGCCCGACGAAATAAAAGTACGCTTTTGTATATAAATGGGACTCAGATAGTGTGTATAGATTTTGACTACACCATTCCTGGTAGTTTTGTTTTCAGAGTATGATATTTTGATCTCCGTTATAAAAAACAGTAAAGAGTCCCAATTCAAATTCTACAATTTTCGCCTCTCTCTTCTAGGCTAGGTCACTGGAGGTGTGACACTTTAGACCAAAACAACTCAGCACCAATACTCATCTTCAAGCATTCGCACTCCACTTGCGATCTCTCGTAGATTTCGCTATTTTCACCGAAATTTCCAACCAAAACCCAAAACACATCAAAGAAAACAACTCCAAAACTTGAATTGAACCAACCAAAACCACTAAAGCCCACAAAAACCAACCAACAACACTTTCATAATGGAAGTTGTCACACCTCTTTTACCATCTAACTTGCGACGCCCCCAACACGGGATGCTCTGATACCACTTAACTTGTAACTATCTTTTACTTTTTACCATACCATTAACTTGTGTTTTATTCCAAACAGAACATTTATCTTGAAACATATTTTGTAGAAATGGATTACAAAATATATTTAAACTCCATAAATGGGAGTGTTCAACATATACAAATTTTTACATTGCTTACAAAAGAAAAACATATACAAAAAAATAGACCAAAAGGTCTTTAGTGGGCACCTAGTAAGGTGTCAGCCTCAATGCCGATGTGTATCGTCCCCAGCTTCTAGTTCCTGCTTCTCTTATACCTACACGGATGAAACACCCGTGCTAAGCTTATAGCGTAGTAGGAAATAATACATGTGGACGACCTCTAATAAGGGTCATCACACTTTAGATAATTGCATATAACTTTAACATTAATTTACATATACACATGCTTATTCATGTTTTGAACATATCATTTATAGATATGGCTTCAAGATATACCTCATTTATTCGCCTTATCATGTTTCTATTCCATATCATCTTCATTTACATTTTTGCTTCAGACTTATCACTATATAATGATCATCACATAGCAATGCTATGTTTCTATATCATGTCATGTCATTTTCATATTCTTGTAATTTATCTTATGTTTCCATGCCCGCAAATAACTTATGAAGTGGATACTGAACCAAGGATCCGAAGGTGCTGCGTAATCACTGTGACGAGACAAATGAACTATAAGGACCTGGTTGCTGTTACTACCAGACGACAATGACCATCTATAAGGGCCTGAAGGCACTGTTATCATTGTACGAGACAATGACCATCTATAAGGGCTCACAAGCGCTGTTATCATTGTACGAGACAATGACCATCTATAAGCGTCCGAAGGCGCTGTAATGACCCAAACGGGGCTAACTGATCAGTAATGCTGTAGTCTTTTCTCCCTAATAGGCATGCCCATCTATCCTTCTACTAGGTTTTAAGGTATTAACTGCTTTTATTTCATTTACAATATATATTCTATATCCTCGAATAACTATCATATCCTAAGTAATCATATGCAATATTTTCTTATCATTTCCGCATGGTACCTACGAATCATTTAGACATTTGTATATGTATGGATTATCATTTAATAAGTCATCCCTTAACCAAGGAATAACACTACATTTAAACACATTAGTAAATGAGGGCAAGAAACAATATTTGCCCAACTACCGGATCACAGAGACGGCAAGGTACAAAACATTTTTCATATAATTTTTATACTTGTACGAACCCATTCATTCACTTATTAGGATCCTCATTAGTCCAATGGAAGATTATTAGAATTAACGGAAGAAATGAACCAAAACAGGACTAGCACGTATGCCTAGGAGAAGCAATGCTACGCCTAGGCGGAGAGGTTCACCTAGGAGGAGCATCACATACTCAGCACCAGAAAATCTCGTGAAACTTACTCTTGTTCGCTCTAGCGAGCTCCACGCCTAGGAAGGCACTCCTACGCCAGGCGCAGGTGTCGAGCGTAAACAGAATGACCGCTGGGCTATTTTCGCTCGAACTCTTTCAACCAAAAACACACCATTTCGAAACAAACCATAAAACTAACTTAAACCAAACTAAAAACACATGCATTGAAAAGTTGGGGTGGTTTTTCTAACCCAACTTAAACAAGTATTTCCAAACAATTCCAAACTAACATCCTTACTATAGTTTCCTTACAAATATCCAAACAAATGTTCCAAACATCAATTTCATACCTTGCTTTTCTTCTCCTTCTCTTCTTCCTTTCTTCCTTCTTCTTTTTCTCCTTCTCCGTCTCCCACTGAATTACCCTAACTCTCAAGCCAAAAAAGGGATTTTTCTAAGGCCATGTTTGGCCTTATCCTATTTTTGGGCTTAATTTGTCCTTTTTGCATTTATGTCCTTATATTCTCTTCTATTTGCAAATGTTAACTTATCTTATTTCCAATTTAGCATATAATCTTTTATCTTATGCCACTCGTTCCTTAAATTGAAAATTACTAATTTTATTCCACTTCGGATAAATCTCAGGGTTTTATCATTTTTCTTACTTAGCATTTAAATTCCGGAAAATACAAATTTTACTTTTCTTATACTACAAAACTAAAATAACTACTAGGGTCTAATTCAAGGTGTTACAGAAGTTAGGTTTTTCCTAACAACCCATAAATAAGTATGGCTTGTGATAGTTTCCAAACCTTGATTTCTCGAACTTCTCTTCTTCCTTCTTCTTACTTGAACAAGGCTAGATCAAAGAAATGAGAGGAAGCAAACCAGAATTTTGGCTCATCTCTTCCATCGTAACCCTAGCTATTTTCTCCCCAAAGATGAGAAACTATCTCCTCAATCCATAGAACAAATTTTGGTCTTATCCACAATTTGGCCTAAGGCCATGTTTAGCTTATCACATTCTTGGCTTAATTTCTCCTTTTGCTTATTATTCCTTTCAATTCCCATCTATTCAAGAATGAACTTATCTAAATTCCTACAATAGCATATAATCTTCTTATGTTATGACCTTTGGGTACTCATTTTACAAATCACCAATTTAATCTTGACTCTTGTATTAATTCCAGATTTATCTTTTTTTTTTTTCACTCTTAGCACTTAAATTCCAAAAAATACAAATTTTACTTTTCTTATACTACAAAACTGTAATAAAACTACTAAGGTCTAATTCGAGGTGTTATAGTCCACGTTTATCACGAACTCTTCTCTCAGCTTCTTCATATTGGTCAAGCAATGCCCCACAGCACTTTAACCCAGGCAAGCCAACCCTGGGCCACAAATGCCGCCACAAGATCCTCGTAGAAAAACCAAAAACAAGACAAGACATCTCGGCCTCCTCCTTCTCAACCAACTCACTAACTCCTGGATTCGTCCAGTTCACGAACCCCTCCAATCACGTGCTGGCAGCATTTGATTGCCTGGTCTTCTTTTTCTTTTTTCTCTCCTACGCCTAGGGATGACTTGGGTCCCGCAGGCGCTGAAGTGATGATCCGCCAGGACGAGGGGTCCGAGAGCAGCCTCATCTTGGGAAGAACCTCCGGGCAATGACCTCAAAAGGTCCGCAAAAACAAAGTGCTCGTCCTTGACGACTTCACTGGGGAAAGGACGAGGAAGGATAGGCACTATGTAAGGGAAAGGACTGGCACCCAAATCCCGCAGGTTCCTCGCAGACAAAAGGAGCCTACAGCCCCTCTCTATGATCTCACACCAAGTAGATGTGATCCAACACCCCGCTCCACCTAGTCGACTACCGACTCAAGGCTACCTACAAATCATAAAGAAGATAGATATGTCAATACACCCACAACCTAGGGAAATGTGAGACATACCAAAACGGCATACATAAAAACATAAACAAACCTGGAAATGAAAGGGGCTGGTTCAGATCGAGAGGAAGCTTTGGAGAGCCAAGGGTCTCATACCACGAGCCCTTAACCAAGACAACCCCTTTCGCCTCTGTCTTGGGGGAGTCAGGGATCCTGGTTACAAATTGTAGTTGAGGACTGTGGACTGACATGGATAAGAGGGCTCCCTGGCCCCCAGCTTCACCTGTGATAATGAAACAAATCTCCACTTTAGCGAGATATCCGCTGGTGTAGAGAGTTCAACACACTACAACCCATCAAAATCCGAAAGATGTTCAGATGTATGAGCGTAGGAGGTGCTCGGGTGAAATAAAGGAACCGGCCAATCGACGATGGAACTGGGAGGCAAAGCCCAACAAAGAACTCCGCTTCGTAGTAACCATTATCTCCGCTCCCCTACACCGTGGTAATCACCCCGTCTGACGTCTCCAAACTAATTTTGATAGAAATTTGGCTATATAACCTCAGCCTCTACGTACATGGCAAAGAATTCACATCAAGCATGTGAGGGCGTTTCCACTCGGGGTACCTCCTACTCCCAAACACTAGTTTAAACCTCTTCATGACCTCTCACATTCTATAAGCAAATAAAAAAAGCAGAAAAAGGTTAAGTGGGTCAACTTGAGGTCCAAAACCAAAAAAAGGGGGAGAAAAGAACCCTAAAAATGAAAAAGAAATCCCCTTGGAGATTTTACAACCCACTGGGGACAAGCCCTAAAAAACGTAAACCAAAAACTCAAAGAACCTTCGCGAAAACTAGTAAGGCACCTCCAACAACAAAGACACTCAAGCGAACCAACGAAGGAAAAAAGGTTTGAACTGCAAACACTTACTCACTAGAAAATCAAAAGTCGTCGAAGCATGAAGGGTCTCCGATGGCTCATTTGAAAGGGAAATTGCAGGCTACGCAGGGAATAAACATGAGTAAAAAAAAAAAAAAAAAATTTGAGAAGACGAAAAGAAACGCTTCAGGACCATTATCCCTATTTATAGGGGTAAGGTCGCCATACATGACATTAAATGTGTTGTCATAACGACATACGCGGGATGCATATTGGGAGGTGTGCGTCTCATATGCGCCTTAAACCACGTGAGCATCGCCTCCGAACACATTTGATGCGCTAATCATTTCTCACAAACCTTTCAATTCTAAACATTTGAAACAATAATATTTTCCTCCAACTGAAATAATGCAAAAACTCCAATCAAAGGAAAATGGGGGCATTGTGAGTACCATGATCTTTAAGATCCGCTACAAGATGGGCCCAAGGCCTGTTTGGCCTGTGTTATGAAACGACCTAATTCCATTCACCTCACTAAGACTAGGCAAACACTTTCCAGACAGGAGAGAAGCAAGATCAAACTCTTCCAAGGTTTCCTTAAGGCGATATGTCTGGGACTTTAAGTCCGCTAGCTAAGATTTTTCACTCTATATGGGAATTCTATCCTATATGGAAAGTTTTGTTACTTAATAAGAAACTCGTGGTTTAAAATCCATAAAAGCGA